>JAPTJF010000297.1:0-79402 GCA_029339195.1 Micractinium sp. NFX-FRZ
TCCAGCTGCTGTTTGGTGTCGTGATGAATGTGAAGAAGGTGACCAGGGGAATGATAGATAGGGTACGCGACACAGTGGCAGGTCGTACGCCCGCCTGGCGCCCGCGTGGCAGGCCACAAGCTGCAGGCCGGCGCAGTTGAAGCGCTGCATGCCGGCGCCGCAGAGCACCTCCAGGCGGTGCAGGCCGCTGGCGGCTGCCGACCGCAGAGCGACGGTGAAGAGGTCGGCAAGGCAGCGGCCCGGGAAGAGCAGCTGCACGCAGGGGGCGGCACCAGGCGTGACGCCCCTGCCGCAGCTGCCGCTACCGCTGCTGCGGGCATCGCCCACTCGACCGCTGCTTGTGCCCGCGTCAGCGGGCCACATGGCTTGCAGATCGACCACAGCCAGGCGCGCCTGGCCCAGCCAGTCCCCGCCCATGTCGATCTGCAGGCAGCAGCTGCCGCCAGATCCAGCTGCTGGCTAGGCCCGCAGGAAGAGCCGGTCGGCCCTGTTGTGCAGCTGCAGGCAGGCATCGCCGACGAGTGTGCTGCCACTACTGCTGCCGCCGCTGCTGCTGCTGGCGGGGTTGCTGCTGGGGATGCTGGGGATACATCCACTGCTGTTGCCGCTGCTGCTGAGGGTGCTATTGCTGCTGCCGAGGGTCAGGTCCAGCTGCAGCGGGCGGCTGCTGGCTGGCAGGCGCAGCGCCGCAAAGCCGCGGGCGGTGAGGCTGCCTGTGAAGCCGGACAGCAGGGTGCTGCCATCCAGCAGGGCAGGCGAGCCGCTGCCTGCGGAGCAGAACGGGAGGTGGCCAGCACAGTCGAGCTATGCGAAGCTGGGAGCGGGCTGGGGCACCATGGCGAATGCAACCGGCCTGGCCCTGTTCCCCCTTTGCCAGCCACGCAACCCAGCAGTACCCGCATGGCTCTGAAGCCTGGTGTGCTAAACACCGTACAAGTGCTCTCCACCCGGCAGCACCAGCTCCCGCACCCCACTCATAGAAGCATGCGGCCCTGTTTGAATATGCTGCTCACCTGCCAGTACGAGCTCACGAACACTGCTGGGCAGCGGCGCTGCCGGGCCGGCCCCCGCCGCCCCGCACTCCCAGATGCCGCACACGCTCTCCAGGCCGATGAAGGGGGAGAGGTCGGTGCTGGGGCAGAGCCTGAGGTTGGTCAGGCGGCGCAGGCGGGGCAGGGGGGCGCCACCGGCGCAGAGCGCTTGCAGCAGGCGCGCCTGGTTGGCAGCGCTGCATTCGGGGGAGAAGTGCAGCTCTGCGGGTGCAATGGGGGTGAGGGACGAGCAAAGAATCAGGGGAGGCAGGCGGGTGGGGCGGATGATGTAAAGGAAGGCGTGGGAGCGGGTCGGGTTGTCCAAGCCTAGCACCAAGCAGTGGGGAATGGGGACGGTGGTAGCAGCACACAAGCCAGACAGGCTAAGTGAATGCAGGAGAGGTGGTGCGGAGAGGGCGTCCAAAGGTCGCATACTATGCAAGGCAGGGGGAGCCCACACACTAGCACTAATGAAGGCCAGGCTGTGGCGCCCCCACACCGGCTGCACAACCCAGACTTTGCAAACCAGTGAGAGCAACACAGCACTGGCACGGTGGGGCCAGCAGCTGGGCTGCAGCTCCACTCCAGCGGCCCTGCCTCCACAAGCTGCCAGCGGGGCAGCGCTGCTGCCAGCAGGCAGTCCAACCCCCGGCTGCTGCTGCCCCCCACGTAGCGCAGCTGGTGCGGCCACTGGGGCCAGCCACCTGGCAAAGCGTGCGCAGCAGGGCGGGCAAACGCCAGCTGGCGGGCCTGCACGCACAGCCGGCGGGCGTCCAGCTGAAGGAAGGCGGCAAGCAGCGCCCGGGCGCCCTGCTGCAGCATGCTGCTGCCGGTGCCTGCCCCGCTGCCTGTGCTGCTGCTGCTGCTGCCGGTGCTGCTGGTGCTCCCCTGTGGCTGCTCGTCAAGCTGCACGGGAGAGCAGGCAAGCACACATGCACAAGGTCAGGCTTGAACAAAAGGTAACACCATCCAGGAGCTGCAACCTTTTGTGAATGACGAGAAGCCAGAGAGCCAACAACTTCCACTGACACAGTAGTCATAGTAACAAAACTTCCTTCCAAAGCTTGGCAGCTGCACCCGTTCTCTCGGCCCCCTCACCAGCCCCAGCAGCACGGCTGTGCCGCACTCCAGCTCCACCTCCCGGCACTGCCGCAGCAGGGGGCGCGCCGGGGCAAAGATGCGGCCATCGGGGCAGCTGACGCGCAGGAAATCGAGGCGGAGGTGCGGCGGCAGGCACACCCTGCACGCATGCAGTTGGGCAAAGGGGCAGCCACACATGCAGGCTTCAAGTCGGACGGAGGCAAGGGTATGCACACGTGCTCCGTCCCGCTCGACTCCATTCATCAGTGGCCATGGGGCAACGCACCGCAGCACATGTCCCCTCCCTGTTACCACACCAACTACTAAACACACTACTCGAAACACCTGCGCACCTGGCCCCCACTCCCGCCAACCGCAGCTCCAGACGGCGCAACCCCATCGGCAGCCTGCTCAGATCCGGCACAATGTCGGTCTCCAGTACCAGTTCTGTCAGCTGGGTGAGCTGGCGCAGGGGTGCCATGTCGAGACGCGCGTGGCAGCCGCTGAGCAGCAGGCGGCGCAGGGAGGGGGCCAGCGAGGGCAGCGCGGCGCACGCCTCGCGGCTGCACAGCCAGCCGTGGATGCCCAGATCGTGCAGGCAGGAGGCCTGGCGGGCGTGGAAGCGCCAGGAGCCGAGCGCCCGCGCCATGACCTTGCTGCGGGGGGGGGGAGGAGGAGGGAGCAAGGGAGGTGGCAGAAGGGCGCGGTGAGGCGGGAGGCTGAGGTAGCCACGCAAGTGCTGGAACCGTGAAGCATGCAGATGAACGTTGCCATGCTTGCTCACTGCATGCTCGCTGCTGCATGACATGTGCGTCCCCATGACATGACACATTGCGCACGGTGTGCAATTTGCTGCGCCCCCGTCGGGCATGCATGCGTCCGTTGGCGCGCTCTTTGCCCCTGTGCGCACCTCACGTGCTTGCCGCTGATTGAGTCCTCCTCGCAGCTAAAGTGCAGAGATCTGCACTCCCGGCACTTAAGGAGCTCCACTACAGCATCTGCCTCGGCCTGTAGCGATGCCGCCAGCTCGGCGCACTCGTCCGGCAGGAGGCACATGAAGCGCCCGCGGGCGGCAGCAGAGGCGGCTGCAGAGTACTGCCGCCGCCGTTCCGCCGTCCAGCCACACGCGCCGACCCGCAGCTCTAGATGCTGACGTTCAGAATCATGCTGCTTCTGCTGCGGCAGATAGAGGTGCGCGGCTGGCAGCAGGTGGGGCAGCCGCAATGCAGGGACGCTGCCGGGCTGGCCGCTGGCGGTGGCGGGTGTGGCGGTGCGTGGCTGGTGAGTCGCTGCCTCAGGCGTCCGGCATTCAAGACAATTGCTATCTAACGTCGATGTAGGAGAGAGGGCGCGTTCCAATGAGCGTGGAGGAGGTGCACTCCCTTCCGGCCGCCCCTGCATCACCAGATACGTGAGTGCCCGCGTTTGCAAGCCAGCATCCTCTAGCTTGCAGTATCAATGCATGCGTATTTCCCAACGCAATGGCGGACTCGCCTGCTTGCTCCGGCGCTCGTGTGGCCAAGCCTCCATCCTCACCCTGCACGAGCGAAGTCCTGAAACCGAGCCAGCAGGGAGCCTATGGTACTTTGGCAATCCAGTTGCCGGTGCAACAACCTCAATTCAGGCAGTAGGCCCGCAATGGTCAAGAGAGGCTCCGGCGCTCATTTTGTAGAGGCCGCAGCAGGCGAAACACGGCGCCCTTTCACAGGCGCCAAGCCTTGGGCTCAAGCATGCTACCGATCACTCTCTTGTACATTGCGCTGCTCCTCCCCGCCGCTTCTGCCGCGATGCGACCCACCGTGAGCTATGGGCTGTTGCAGCGGTTTTCCAGTCGTGGGCTCGTTGTCTAAGCTTCATGAGACCATAACGCAACGAGAGGAACACGCTCCCATTGTCACCGAGCGCCGACGCGTCGCCCACTCCTCTCCCGCCGCCGCTGCCGCCATACCGCTGCCCGCACTCGACCGCGCTCGGCTCTCCCCCTTTGCCCCTCCCCTCCCCCATTCCAGTTCGTCACATTCGGCGACTCCATCACTCAGCGCGGCTTTGGGCCTGGCTGGAGCAGCGCGCTGGCAAATGCCTACCAGCGGCGTGCCGACGTCATCAACCGCGGCTACTCTGGCTACAACTCCCGTTGGGCGCTGCAGCTGCTGGATAAAGTGTTCCCGCCTGCCTCCACTGGCGCCCAGCCACCCGCCCTGGCCACCGTGTGGTTTGGCGCCAACGACGCAGCGCTGCCCGACCGCGGCTCGTGAGTGGGGTGGCGGCGGTGGTGGCGGCGGCGGTGCTGTTGCTGTTGCCGTTTGAGCACATTGGCTTCGATGCGCCAATATATGCCGTGGTGCGTGCCCTCTTGGTAATCTCTTCCCTGGAAGCCAACTCACCAGCATGTGCCCCACCTTGAGCCACCAGCGCTGCAGCTTCCCGCCAACCACACTCATTGGCGCCGCCGCCGTTGCCGCCCCTCCTTTGCCCCACCCCCCCGTTCCCCTCCTGTGCAGCGCGCGCCAGCACGTGCCGGTGGGGGAGTACACCGACAACCTGCGGGCCATTGTGGCACACCTGCGGGGGGTGGGGGTGGCTGCGGTGGTGCTCATCACGCCGCCGCCAGTGTCGGAGCCAGACCGCCTTGTGCACGTGGAGAAGGTGGGGTGGTCGGTAGGATGTGGGTGGGGTAGACGATGAGGGCAGCTGAAGGGTAAGGTGGGGCGGAAGTTGAAGACATGCAGGATAAGGTGGGGTGGAAAGTGAGGTCGGCTGGAAGGGAAGCTGGGGTGGACAGGAGGGAGCCGGGGTCAAACCCCGACCTGCATGTGCAAGGGAGTACAGTTCCATATGCCTGTGGCTCCGCCATGTTCACTGCCTGCGTGCCCGCCTGCCCCACTGCCACCCCCCACCACCCACAGACCTACGGCGTGAAGCTGGAGGTGCCGGAGCGCACCAATGAGGTGGCGGGGCAGTACGCCGCCGCAGTGGAGGCGCTCGCCGCGGAGCTGCGCCTGCCCTGCCTCAACCTGTGGGCCGCCTTCCAGCGGGTGCCGGGGTGGCAGCAGGGGCTGCTGTGCGATGGGCTGCACCTCACGAAAAAGGGCAACCAGGAGGTGTACCGCCTGCTGCAGCAGCTCATCAACGAGCACTACCCGCAGCTCAGGTGAGAGCCGTGCGGTACTGCCACTGGGGTGGTGCTGTACTGCTGGGTTTTACGTGTTGCCCTCACCTGCCCTCCGGGGCAGATGCGGTGCCCATGGCCGCTCCTTTGCCTACACTGCGCCGCCCCCTTCACTGTGCCATGCACATCATCCCGTCCCATGCCCGCTCCCATCTGCACGCAGGGGTGCGCTGCCCATGGGCGCTCCCCACCTGCCCTGCTCTCCATGCTCCTGCGAAGCCCTCCCTTCCCCGCAGGGTGCACGCGCAGCCCATGGGCGTGCCTTGAGCCACTCTGGATTGGCCCTGGCCTCTTTGCCTGCCGCCTGCCCCGCCCTTGCTCGTGGCCCGTCACTCGCAACTGTGTTACACTCTCCTGTGCCCCGCCAGGGTGGATGCGCTGCCCATGGACGCCCCAGACCACTCTTTGGTCGACCCCGACAACGTGCCAGCCGCGTTCGAGAAGCACTTTGGCCAGAAGGCTCAGCAGGCGGCAGCTGATGGCACGGCGGATGGCAAGGACGAGCTGTGATGCTGCTACACTGTGTGGGCTTCCACTGCAAACCCCACTGCTATAATGTATTAGTACATACATGTTTTCCGCGTCTTGCCGCCATCGTTGTGGCGGCTGCTCTAGTATCTCGTATTGGACACTGTCCTCACTGTGAACATGCAAGCTTCGACCTTGCAGATGGGGTGGCTCTTCTCAAATTCAGGGGGGCAGGGTGGGCAGTGGCCAAAACTGGGTGTTGAGAACAGCAAAGTGCTGCCTACAATGCGGTCAACAAACAAAAAGAAAGTGCATGCATGAGGTCTGGAAAGTATACAGCAATGGCCTGGCTGAAGACAAGTGGAGTGCTGATGCCATGAGTGGTGCACCAGTGGTGCAAAGGGCCAAACGGCATGCGCAGCCGGGGCATCCCTCACCCCTGCGTCACCGAACATTGGATCCCACATCGTCACATGAGAGTCACGATGCGCAAGCGAGCGGCTCTCGCTCGGCAATGATGCTGGCATTGCCTGCCAGCCAGCTGCCTGCCAGCTGCCTCACATGATGGCCGCCGGCTGGCTTCCCACCGGCTCCCGCCCCTCATCCACCTCCACCACCAGCAGGTGCCCCGGGCGGGCCGTGGTGGGCCCGCTTGCATACAGGCCCGGCAGGTAGGCGCGGTAGGCGGGCATGAATCGGTCCACAAAGGCGGCCACCTGCTCATCAGTCATCGCGGGGCGGCCAGACGCACGCATCGCCTGCTCCGCCTGCAGCAGGGGAGAGGGGCGAGGGGGGAGGGGCGGGGGCTGGGTGCCTTGCGCGGGCGGGGAGGGGGGGCCTCGTGGCGTGGCAGCGGTGGGGCAGGGTTGGCGGTAATTAGCCGCCAGTGCAGCCCAGCATTGCATAGCCACCCGTGGCACGCACACTGCCACATCCCATGTATCCATCCTTCCATCCAGGCAGGCAGGCAGGCAGGCAGGCGCTTCTTTTCGCCTGCACTTCGTGCCCCGCCCACCTGCAGGCGCCAGCGGTATGCATAGTCTGGCTGCGCCACGCGCACCACCAGCCAGGCGTCTACAAAAGAGTCCCACGCCTCCTTGTAGCTGCACAGGGGGAGGGGCGAGGGAGGCGACATACTAGCGTGCAGGATGAGGCGGTGGGCAGGGAGCAGACAGGCGGCATGCTTGAAAGGAGACAGGGGCTCAAGGATGGGCTGCCCCAAGCGCGTGTCCGGGTGTTCCCCAATTCGGTTGAGCTCCCGCAGACAAAAACAGCCAGCCACCAGCCCAATCCTCCCGCTCCCAGCGCCCCTCGATCTCGCCTGCGCAGGAATGTGTTCACGGGCTGGAGGTTGGCGTCCACCGCTGCCGCCTCCTCGTCGCCCACAGGCCCAAAGCCCAGCATCCATCCCTCAAAGAGGACGACGTCCACGGGGCCGGCGGCGGCGGGCCAGGTGGCTGGGTCGGCACGGTCGCCCTGCCCGCTGAAGGCCGACTTGTCATACCTGCCGGGAGGGCGGCGGAGCAGGGGAGGCAGGTGGGCAGGGCAGGGGAGATGAGGGGGCATGATGGGATGGCAAACCACCGGTAACAATTGTGTAAGGCAAGCGCACAAGCGCAGCAAGTTGTTCAGCCAAGAGCAGGAGCAGCCAGCCCTGAGCACATGCCGGGTCTGTCTGCCCCTTCACTGCCAGGCAGCACTGCCTTCTGCCCCTGCTGCTTTTAGGCAGCCGGCCAACCCATGCTTCCCCCGGCCCGCCTGCACCGGCAGCCCGCCAGCCGCCACAGCCGCCACCAGTAGCAGCACCCCACAAGCCCTGCCCGCACCGTGGGAGCGGCACGCTGCTGCCTGCTGCCATGGCGCCCTGCAGCGCGCGCAGCGTGTCGCTGCCCAGCCCCATGTCGTGGGAGCCCGCGTTGCCGCGCATCTGCAGCAGCGGGTTGCCCGGGTGCTCCGCTGCCACTGCAGGCGCAGGGAGGGGGCAGGCATGATCGCAGTGAAGGGCACAAGAGTGGGGTGAGGGGGCACGACAGCAGCAGGCCCGGACGAGAGCGGTGTACTTGGGGAACGGGGGCCCGCAGCTGCGGAGCATCCCGCATGCCGGCACCTGTGCCTGCCCCGCCATGAGACTGGCAAAATCAGGCCAGGGGCCCTGCCTGCATGTGACAACGTCCCGCTCCGTCCCAGGGCCCCTGCAAAGAGCGCACTCCCCCTCCGACTGCCCTCCTGGGCCCCCGCTGGCACGTGCCTGCTTGCTGCCCCGCGTGTGTGAGGTAGAAGTCGTCAATTGAGATGGAGGCAGCGGTGGCGCCGGTGTATGCAAACAGAGCCTCCAGCTGCTCACACAGCGTGGTCTTGCCGCACCCCTGCAGACACATGGTTGTAACAACTCCAACAGTTGGATGCAATTTCAGTTGTCAATCGCTTGAATGAATGCAGTCGCCGCGGTGCAGCAGGTGGGGGCGGGTGTAAGAGGCGGACCTGGGCCAGTCAGGCCAGGGCAGCCCAGCACGTTTGTAGGGCAGCCCAGCGCGATGCCCACCCCACCGCCATGCCCACCTGCGGCGCGCTGATGCCCAGCACCAAGGGGGGACCGTGTGCGCCGCTGCCGCCCGCTGCTGCCTGGTGCTGCTTCAGCTGCCGCTCGCACCAGAAGAAGACCGGGAGGTAGTACTGGAAGATGCGGCGCCTGTGGGAGGCGGGGGGTAGCAGAAGGGTTGGGGTGAGTGGGTTTGAGTAGAGGTGAAAGAGAAGGTGGATTAGAGGAGGATGGGGCGAGGGGTGCGGGGGGCAAGGAGCCAGGGGTTGAAGCCAACAGGCGCCCATCTGGCTCAGGGGTGTCGCTCGGGACTCGAGAGGAAGGAGCGTCTCCATCATTGTGCGCAACTGCGGCCGCGGCAGCCAAGGATAATGAAGGCCCCAGCCCTGCCCTGCATCCAGCCCGGCCCCCGCAGTTGCACGCGCAGCAGTGGCAGCAGCACTAGCAGCTGCGGCACCGGCGGCGCCGGCGGGGGGCTCACTTCTGTGCCGGCTGCAGCTGGTCCAGCGGCGGAAAGCCCAGGTTGGAGATGATTTGCCCCCCCAGCTCCTGCCAGCGCCCCAGCTCCGCCTCCACTGCTGCCCGGCTCAGGCCGCAGCTGGGCAGCAGTGGCGAACCGCAAATGAAATCTGTGCGGCGGTTGAGGGGAGGGGCAGCAGGAAACAGCACTGAGGTGTTGACAGAGCAGTTTACACGTGCATTTCATTCAGGAGGATCGATACTGTGCAAGCACTGGGGACCCGGGGCAAGCATGCTTGGGGGCCTCACCCAGTAGGCTGGCATCTGCCACTGCTGCCGCCGTCCCGTTGGCGGCGGAGGCGGCAGTGGCAGTGGCGGCAGCCTTGCTGTTGGCGCCGCTGCTGCGGCCCTTCAGATGGCCGTGTATGATTGAGGTGATTGCGGTCAGCATGGCGTGGGGCTGCCTAGAGGATGGCGCCAGCCGGAGAAGGGCTGTGTTGGTGTTGCTGTGGGAGACAAGGCTGGTGGAGGGGCTCTGGCGCATGCCAATGCAGGGCGTGGATGAGACAATGGCTCGTACGACAATACCGTGGTGCTTGATCGCAGCCTTCGCGTGTCTCACTGCGAGTTTTCAACACCTGCTGACGTGGGATTTAGGGCTCCCAGGTCCGAAAGGAGGGCGCATCAAGGTGCTGGCACCTTCAGCGCTGCACGCTCATCTAGAAATTGTTGCTACCCGCCCGGCACGATGAGCAGCGGCGAGAAGAAGGCCAAGGGGAAGCGAGTGCGCTTTAGCGAGACACCACCTGCTGTGCGCGAGTTCCAAGCCGACGAAGATGATGTTCCCAAGCAAAAACGCCAAGCTTTGGACCCTATGGAGGCCTTGGAGGGTGGGTGACCGTCTGGCGGTGCCCTGTCCCGCCCCGCCCCTGTCAACTGCACCGCACCCGTCTCCCCTCCCCACCAGGCTGATCCGTCAGTAGGCCTTGCCAGATCCAATTCTGTACTTCATTAAATGAATCAAGTCAGTCTGTGAAACCTCTGCAGGTGAGATCATGGGCGTGTGCTTGGCAGAGAGCGGCGCCAGCACCGGCATGGACGCGGCGGCATGCGCCGCCAGCCGGCGTGCCGCCCGCCGGCAGGAGCTGATGTCTGGATTTGAGGAGGGGGCTGGGGCGGCCCTACTCGGCGACATTGAGAGCGCAGAGGCAATGTATGAGGACCCGGACGAGATGTGAGTGGGGTGGTTGAACATGAGGGGAGGTCGAGAGTGTGGGGTGCCCAGTCAGCATTCAGCCTCACATAATGATCGCCCTGACCCTTCCCAGCCCGCCCTCGCCAACCTGGTCCCCATCATCACGCCTCATCATTTCCCCTCCCTACTCACCCTCCTACACCCTGGTGAACAACACGGCCCCCTCCTCCCTTGTGTCCTCACATTTCCTGCCTTGCCCCCTTGCCCACCCCATGCCACCCTGTCACTTCCCCTTTCAGGTTCAACGATGCCGGCATCCCCTTTGAGCCGTTCCACCTGAAGCGGGAGCGGGAGGAGGGATACTTTGACGAGGTGAAGGGGGAGGGGGGGGATTGGGTGTGTGGATTGATTGTTGGACAGGGGAGAGATTGGGTGTGTGGAAGGATCGTTGGGTTGATGGCTCACAAGGTGCAGGGAGGGGTCAGTTGGTGGCTTGTGCGACATAGTCAGCTGGGTGGGGTGGAAAGGAGGCGGGGCGCGGTGGGGCTTGTCCACGGTGGGTGGCGGAGCACCGTGCTGCCCTGCCCCGCTCCTGCCCTACCCTGCCCTCTTCACCCCTGCCCAAACGCATGCAGCCGCCCTGCCCCTACCCCCTTCACAGGGGTACGTCTAGCTGAATAAAAAGAAGGGCAGGGGTGCAGGGCGCCTGTTCCTTGGCACGGCATCTCCCCATTGGACAGAACTAATCTCCACACCCAGGCTGCTTCTGCCCTTGCCTGCTTCTGCAGACTGGCAACTACTGCAGACCAACAGCAGAGGGGCGCTCCATCTGCTCCCCCACCAAACATCCCACCGTCCTTCACATCCCCTCAAACCACCACATGCCTCCTCCTCGCCCTGCCCCTCACGCACGCTGCGCACTATGCATCCCCCTGTTCTGCACATCTCACCAAACCACACATGCCCCCCTCCCCCTTGCACCCCACACGCACGCTGTGCAGGACGGCAACTATGTCGAGTACAAGATGGCTGAGGTGGAGGATGCATGGGCGGATGAGCTGGCCAGTGAGTGGCGGGAGGGAGCGGGCAGGCAGGTGCTACTTCTGGGGGTGCGGGATACATGGGTCGATGCAGAGGGCAGGGGGAGCTGCTCCGGCAAGCAAGAACAGGCTGCGTGCGCTGGCGTTGCAGATGGTGCAAGAGGTGCCCCGATGCCTGGATGCCCGTGGGGGCGGCTCTTGAGTGGCTGGCCCGTGTGTCATGCCCCTCTGCAACCCCCTGTGTTGAACTTGCTGACTGACCAACTGCTGTGCCACCCTCCTGCCTGGCAGCTGTGGCGGTGGATGGGGAGTGGCTGCCACGCAGGACGGCTCCCCAGGAATGTCCAAAATGGCACCTACTGGCTGCCCGACTAACCAACAGTTACACTCCCCTTTTACATCAAGCAGCCGTGGAGGTTGACGAGGCGTGGCTGACGCGCGTGATGTCGGGGCCGGCGCGTCAGGCGGCCGAGGTGCTGGCGGCGGGGGAGGCGCCAGACCTGGGGCCAGAACAGATTGCCAGCTACAAGCGCAGGTGGGTGCGTGTGTGGTGGGGATGGAGTGGGGAGGGTGGTCGACTGGGGGTTGGCCCTTGTGTGCATGTGCCCCTGGTTGTGGGGGGACACGGTTTGAGAAGATGGGCCTTTGTGCAAGGAGACATCTGCTTCAGGCGCTCCTTCAGGCGCCGCAACCACCTGTGCTTCCATGCGGCCACCCCCACCCCCACCCCGCCCCATTGTCACCCCCTAGCACAACCTCACCCCCCGCCCCCCTCACCCATCCCCTCTGTTGTAACGTGCAGGCTGGTGGACCTGCTGCTGCCGGGAGAAAACGTGCTGCAGGCGCTACGCCGGCTGGCGGCGGTGCGGCCGCTCGGCGCCGCCGCTGCTGGCGTCATCGGCGGCAGCCAGGCATCGCCCGCCGCCAGCGACCCAGCACTGACGATGCAGCACCCGCGCATGCTCAGCAACGGCCAGGCGAGCTGGGTCCTGGGCATCGTCAATGAGTTAATCGTTTGTTATTGCCAACCTGCCACTCTTGCCCTACGCGCCCATCACCCCTGGGGGCCACACATGTCTGGGCGCCCTCGCCCTGCTTCCCCATGCACCCAGCTTCCCACCTGCTGCACCACCGCCTGCCCGTCTGCGCCCCACCTGTGCAGGCCATGCCCCCCGGTGTGCGTGAGAAGTTTGAGAGCCTGACGGGGCTGAGCAGCTTGCTCATGGACCAGGTGGGGCGATGCTGGTGTATTGAGGTGTTGTGGGGTGTAGTGGGGTGCAGTGTGGGTTGTGGGGTGTTGTGGGGTGTTGTGGGGGTGTAGTGAGATGCATGACGTGGTGTTGTGGGGTGTAGTGCGGTGTGGTGGGATGGCCCGAGATGCTCTGGAGCGCTACGGGAGCCTATCGCGAGGGCAGGCGGGCGGATCGACAGGGCATGTGGCCGGGCTGCTTAGGGAGGCGCCGATTTCGCTCTGCGATGGTTGCATGATGTTCCTGGCGTGCTGCGCTCCGCCCCGCGTGCAGGGCGTGTACGGCGTGCACAGCATGAGCCGGGAGCAGCTGGAGCGCAGCATTCTGCGTGAGGAGCTGGCAGACCATGCACAGCAGGCACAGCAGGCGGCACCAGGCACGGCCCCCGGACACGGCGGCGGCCCTGCTGCTGGCCCAAACGGAAGTGCAGGCGCAGCGGATGCAGGGCTGCAGCTGGCAGAGCGTCTGCTGGCTGCAGCAGCGCCTGCGGCTGGCGGAGGGCAGACCAACGGCTCCAAGAACGGCGGCACCGCTGGCAGTGAGGAGGCGGTACTGGCACCGGTGACACCTGCTGTGGACGCAGATCAAGACATCTTTGGAGAGGAGGAGGGGGGTGAGGCACGGCCAGCATCAGCCGGCGACGCCCGCCAGCAGCAGGAGCAGCAGCCACAGGAGGGGCAGCAGGCGGAGGCGGAGGTGGGGGTAGCAGCGGGCCAGCGCGACAGCGGCGGCGACGTCACCATGCAAGACCCGCAGCAGCCCGCCGCCGCAGCAGCAGCACATGAAAAGAAGCAGCAGCAGCAGCAGGCAGCGGCGGCCGGCGCGCCTGGCATCACCACGTCTGCAGCTGCAGCGGCCGCCGCCGTGGGCGCAGCGGCGGCAACGGCGGCTGCCTCAGGTGGCGGCGCCGGTGCTGCTGAGCCTCAAGAGCTCGATGGTTTCACTCGAGACGCAGCTTCAGGCTACTGGTTCAACAGCAACATGGGGTGTTACTACGATGCAGAGCGGCAGCTGTTTGGTGATGCCTCCTCGGGCCTGTGGTTCAGCTACGATGCAGCGACGGGGCAGTACCAGTTGGCCGCCAGCTGAGTGCAGCGCAGCCCTATGTGCAGCCTTCCCGCACACAGGCACACTTCAGAGGGCCAGCACATGCGCAGCCAGCCTTCCCGCAGCGCCCCCGGCAGCGATCAGGGGTGCCTGTTGATTCTTTCGCGGGCTGAGCGGCTCTGGCCACTTGGCTCTGTGTCATCCCCTTTCTGCTCCCTCTCCAGCCATGCTTGCTCGTGCTTACTCCCTTGTTCCAGCTCGTTCCAGCATCTACCGCTGCTGCTGTACAGTCACAGCCGCCATGCACGCATTGTTTTCACTCCTAGCACACACATGCACATACCTGTGTGCCCTCTTTGCTTCACATTTTGCACAAGGCAGACGGTAAGCGGCCTCTCTGCCCAACGGCTTGAGATAGCACAACAGACAAGTACAGGTTGTTGCAGCTGTAGGCGATTGTGAGCTGAGCCACCGCCAGCCAGTCGATGCATGGTGGCTGCTCTGCAAGGGATGGTCTGCTGCGCCGGTGGGCGCTCAAAGTGCGAGCAACATGCAGTTCTGACACACTGCTGAGTGTTCCATAGTGCGCAGTATTTCGTGCACCAGCAGTGGTGCACATGGCGAGCACCATAAGCCGATGCACCTGATGTGACGCACAATTGATGGAGGTGCCTGTGAACAGGATGCCACCGCAGTGGGTTGTGGTAGGATGAGATGCACATCCACACTAGCTGCTGTTGTGTTGTTACATCTATATGTGGTGTACATCAGTTTCAGCACAGCAAAGGGTTGACCGAGGGGAGTGCTCTGACGGGGCAGGGTGTTGCACTGAAGCGGGCGATGGTGTTGATCTGAAGGGGGCGATCGCACACAGGGTCATCAGTGCGGGAAGGGTTGATAAGAGGGCGAGGCAGGGCCAGGGCAGATTCGTTCCGACTGTTGAGAGAAGGGTGGTACGCAAGGTCTGTGATACACTGGCAACTTCAGGAGCGTTGCAAGAGGATGTGCGCCCGGTGCGCGCTGTTTGTGCCCGGCGGTGGAAGATTCCCACGGCTCTTCACACGCCAAAACTCTTTCCGCAGCCGCACGACGAGTTGGCCTGCGGGTTATGGAACTGGAAGCCGCCTCCCACTGCACTCACACGTGGGGCGGAACAAGAGCAGACGTTTGGGTACGGGGTGAGGAAGTCCGGGGGGCGTCGCTGCCTGCGGCACAACCGGGCAGGAGGCGGGCAGGCGGCAAGGCAGGAGGCCAAGAGGCACACCGCCGGGCTCCCCTGCTGCGCACGCTCCCCCGCCTTCTATTACCCCCGCCCCCCGGCCGCACGCAATTCGGCCTGCCTGCCTGGCGGCTCCCCACAGCTGGGTGACACGCTGGCACAACAAGACCACCTCCGGCTGGATCACCGCTTGGCTGCGCATGCCTCACGGTGGGATGCTGTAAACATCTCGACATGCTGTAAGGATTACGCACGCCGTCTCACCCAGGGCGCTGCTCCAGTCCAGCTGCATCCCAAACAGGTAGAGCAGGCTCTTGGAGTCGCAGACGAGGCGGAAGCCGTCGTACTCCATCACCATGTCGTCACCCTTGGCAATGTTCTCCGCCTTCTCAAAGTCCATGACGTCTGCGGGGGTGGGTGAGTGGGTGGGCGGAGAGGAGGATTTACTTTATGAGGATTAATGGCTATTGTCCCCGCCCCTGCGCCCACTTGCCTAACGCCGCTCTAGCACCTACCCCCCCCCCCCCCCACCCCACCACCATATTCGACGTCTTTCTGGCAATGGGAAAGCGGGAAGGGGGGAGTGGGCGGGTGGACAGGGCAGTGGGAGTGGCCAGCGGGCGGGCATTGCGGGCTGTGGGATGCACCAGCTGCCAGAATTTCACGCAGCAGGCAGGGTGGAGCCAGACAGCAAGGCTACCAAGTGCAGGCGGCGGTGGACCCGACGCCTGCCATCTTTACCACCGCCCGCACGGCATGCTGCCCTGCCCGCCTGCTGGCCACTCCTGGCCCACCGCCCCACACAGCAATCCCAACCTCACATGACATGCCGCTGCAGCCTCCGCTCTTCACGCCCATGCGCAGCAGCAGGTCATCGCCGCCCGACTCAGCCCGCAGCTTCTTCAAGTGCTCCAGCGCAGCGTCAGACAGCGTGATGGGCGGTGGCGGCGGCGCCAGCGTCTTCTTGCCTGCACCGCGGCAGGCACCAGAAGAGGAATGCGGGGAGGCAGGGGCAATTTTGGGTTGGGCTAGAGCTTCTTACAGACGATCGAGTCCTTTGGCCTAGAAATCAGCAAGCTCAGCTCGGCAGGGCAGGGCGCCTCTGGAATCGGCACCGGCGGCGGCGTGCGGCGGCGGCAGTCAGCAGTGGCTCGTAGACAGTTCATGTTTGGCCTTTGCAGCTGCACAGACGTCTCACCCGTATCGGCTGCGGCAGCACAGCTAGCTGGGAGCTGCTTGCGAGGCGCAGGGCGGCCAGCCGGGAGGCGCGAGAAGCCTCCGACACGCAACACGCTGCGGCTGGCTTTCACTGCATGTGCAAAGCTACCAGCACGCAGTTGAAGCTGCATATTGGCGTGGGCAGTCGAAGGGAGGTGAACGCCCTGTGAAGCCGGTCTGCAAGCTGCAGTGCCGTCCGTGGGATAAGCAAGGCTCACGGCTGAGGTGCAGGGACTCTGATCGGAATCAGGCAGCCCTTTGGGATGCCCAGCACACCTCATGCAGCGCAGCACGCCTGGCGCGCCTCCTGAGGGTCGCCCTGGCGCCCCATTGCCAATTCGTGCCGCATACCAGCAAGGGCGGGGTGTGTGGTGAACTCCTGTGCCGCAGCAGAGAAGAGGGGCAAAAATGGAGGCAGCCGAGGGAGGCGAGGTTGAGTTCTTCCCTGAGGACGTGCCTCCCCAAGTGTTTCAGGTGATCGGGGGTGAAGGATAGCAACGGCGCGGCCGTCCTGGCCCGTGCCTCGCCTGCTCGCCTCGACGTCGCTGCCGCCGCCGCTGCCTGCCCGCTTGCCAGGTCCGTTTCACCTGCACCCAGCCTGCCTTGTGACCTCCCACCATCGCCCGTCAACCTATAATAATTCATGTGGGCATGATTGCAGGTGGATGTGGGGCTGTCGCCGCTGCAAGCGGTGACGGAGTGGGCAGCGGAGGGCAACCCGCCCGGGCAGCGGGTGGCCCACATCCTCTCCATCCCCGCTGCCGCCTTGGAGTCGGGGCTGGAGGAGGCGCGCAACATGCTGCTGCCGCTGCTGAGCCAGCTGGCATTCGATGACCACCCAGACGTCAAGCAGGCCACAGCCGAGGTGCTGGGCCACTTGGGTGAGTGCTGCCAACGCTTGCCAGCCTGGCGGCAGCAGGCTGCTGCTGGGAGGCAGATTGGGCAGATGGCCGTCAACCAGCTTGGTGCAGCAGGCAGCAGCGCTGGGGGTGGAAGGCGCTCAGCAGATGGCTACTGCTTGCTGCCGAGTGCGGCCACATGGGGCCGCCCCTGCCGCTGCTCCTGGCGTCACTCTTCCCTGCTGCGTCCCCCGCCTCCCCCTGCCCCCGTCCCACCAGGCCCCATCTTGGCAAAGAAGGACCCCGAGGCTGGCCCAAACGGCAGCGCAGACGCCATGGACCTGCTAGCACTTGCGCACCGCTTGCTACAGGACCCGGAGCGCGGGGTGAGCAAGCAGGCAGGGGACGAGGGGGGAAGGCAGGGGGGGCGGACGTGGGAGTGGCCACCAGGCATCACCTGACAGGCCCGCCCGCCTGCTCGGCAGGCCTCTGCTTGCCCGCCCCCTAATGCCGGCCCGCCGCCAGGCGGTACCGAGTAGCCATCCCGCGCTGCGCTGCCTGATTTCTTTGCCAGCCATCCCCATTGCGGATGGACAAACGTCGCAAAGCAAAGGCAAGGAAACGATCACACCCTGCCCTGCCCTGCCCTGCCCTGCCCTGCCCTGCTCCCCCTGTGCAGGTCCAGGAGGCGGCTGCCACCTCCGTGGCCCACTTTGCGGGGCTGCTGTCCAGCGAGCACCGGCGGGTGCACCTGTCCACCGTCATCGACACACTCATGGCAAACTACGATGGTGAGGCCGCGCTGCTTGATGGGAGGCATGTGTGCCGGCTGGCTGAGAGCCCGCCGGGCTGCGGCTCGTCATCAGCATCTTCCTTGGCTCATCATTGTTGTGTGGTGCAGCGGGGAGGGGCCCAGTTGCCTTGCCCTCTGCCGTCTGCTGTCATTGTTGACCTCCCAGGGCCGCTGTGCCCCTCGTGACTGGCCCATGTGCCGCCCTGCCTCCTGCCTGGCTGCCTCATATGCCCGCCAGCCCGCCCATCCCCCATCTACCCTGCCGCCTTGCCTCGCCCACGCCCCGCGCCGCCCCTGCTGGCCCCCCCCCTCTCACACCCTCTGCCTGCCGCGTGATTGCGCACCCCCCGCCCGCCTGCCTGCCTGCCTGCCTGCCTGCAGATGAGCAGATGCAGGAGTGTGCCGTAGATGTGCTGACAAAGGTGGCGGCGGTGTCAGGGGCAGCATACCCCGGGTGGTGCGAGGAGTGCGCGCTGCCGCGCCTGCTCAAGCTGTCCATGCACCGAGACTACAACATCCGCGTGGTGAGCAGGAGGGCTGGGCAGGAGTGCGGGATGGTGGGCCTGTGCTGCGCTGTGCTGTGCCTGCTGTGCCTGCTGCGCCTGCTGTGCTGTACTGTCCATGCATTGTGACCACAACATCCGGGTGGGGTTAGCGTTGCATCGTTGCGACGCAGCTGGGAGCACGCCTGCCCTTGCCCGCGGCTGCTGCATGCCCGCCTGTTCCCGCCCTGCCTCTTGACCCTCGCCTGTGCGCTGCCTGCCCTGCTGGCACCACATGTGCATAACACGCTGCCCTGCCCTCACCCTTGCCTGCCCGCTGCCCTGCCCTGCCCCCCGCCCCCTGCCCCCGCCGCCACGTGTGCAGAACACGGTTGCGGGCCTGGTGCAGCTGGCGGGGTGCCTGCCCGAGGAGGAGCGCACCGGCCCCCTGCTCTCAGCCTTTGCCGACCTGTGCGCCGACCAGGTGTGGTCGGTGCGGCAGGAGTGCGCCAGCGAGCTTGCTGAGCTGGCAGCCCGCCTGCCGCGCCCCGCTGTGCGCGACCGCCTCCTGCCGCTCTGGCAGGCGCTGGCGGGCGACGTGTCGGCGTGGGTGCAGGCGGCGGCGCGGCGCCAGGCGGGGCCCCTGCTGTCCGCCGTCCATCCAGAGGACTGCCCGCCAGGTGAGCAGCCCAGCTATATTTCTTGCCTGGATTGCCGGCCAGGCCAGGCAGCTTGCAGCGGCTGCCTGGCGCGGCGTCCGCGCATGCTGGCTCACTGCTGCTGCTGCTGCTTCTGCTGCTGCTGCTGCTGCTGCTGCGATGGTTGCCTGGGGGTGTCGTGAAGTGTGTTCCTTGGGTTTAGTGGAAAGCAAGTGCTCCCGCTCGCGCCCCTGCCCTGAGCCTCCCAACCCTGGCACCTCCAAATGGCCTGCAGCGCTTGTGGAGGCGTTTGTGGGCGCGGCCGCTGGCCCTGCCACCCTGACAGAGGCGTGTGCGCACTACATGCCAGCCGTGTTGCACAGCCTGGGCGTGGAGCGCTGGCCGGAGCTCAGGTGAGAGCCCAGCCGGCACCACGCGCTGACAATGCCGGCAAGTGGTCCCATGTCAGTCAGCGGGGCGCGTTTGGCAGGCATGCAGCTGGGCTGCAGTGCAGTGTCCTGGGCATGGGTGGACCGTGCCGCCTCTGCTCTCTGCCTGCACTGCGGCCACTGCACTCGCTGCCGCTGCTTTGAGCTCTGCTGGAGTCTCTGTGCATCGCACCCCAGCCCTCCGATCCTGCCCCGCCACCCTCCTCCTCCCGCCGCTCTGCTCTGCGCTCCCGCTGCAGGCCTGCCGTGGCAGCCCTGACAGAGAGCGAGTACATTAGCGTGCGTGTGACGCTGGCTGAGAGCATGCACCGCCTGGCGGCGCAGCTGGGGCCGGCGGTGGTGGCTTCAGACCTCCTGCCCATGATTCAGGTGAGCGCCCCCACTTGCTTGGGTATGCTACAAGTCTGGCAAGCTTGTTGAATGCTTAGAGGGGAATATGGGAGGCGGGCAGGCACGCTGGGTGCGGACAATGGAGGTGTCCAAGGCCATGCTGTGCTGTGCGATGCTGTGCTGGCCCCGCTGTGCTGGCCGCGGTTCACCGCCGCCTGCACTGTCAAGCTGTCAGCCTGCTCTCCCACCCTGTGCTTACCCCTGTGAATGCACTCCTCCCCGTCCACCCGCCCCTCGGTACCGCAGCGCCTGTCCGCCGACGAGCATCCAGCGGTGTCGGATGCGCTGGCCGTCAACATTGGCAGCCTGCTGGCGGCGCTGCCCCCCACCGCCCGGCTTGGCCAGCTGGGTTTCCTGGCCCGCATGCATCCGGAGGACGGCAGCAGCTGCGGGCAGTGGCGCATGCGGCTGCTGATTGCAGAGCAGCTGGCCGCCATTGCCTCCCTGCTGGGGCAGCAGGGGCTGGCGGAGGTGCTGCTGCCGGCCACGCTGCGCCTGTGTGAGGACCCGGTGGCGGCGGTGCGCGAGGCGGCGGCGGCGCAGCTGGGCTGCATGGTGCGCAACCTGCTGGCGCGGGCGGCGGCGGGCGGCAGCGGTGACGACGAGCAGGAGGAGGAGGGCGGGGATGAGGGCGGGGAGGCGGGCCAGCTGCAGCACGATGAGCAGGCGATGGCTGGACCCGCTTCTGAGCAGCAGCCGCAGCAGCAGCAGCAGGAGGAGTACAGTGGCGGCAGCGGCGGGCAGGAGGCGGAGGCTTTGGCAGCCGGCCTGCAGCAGCTGGCAGTGTCAGATGTGCAGGACAGCGCAGCTAGCGAAGCACAGCAGGGGCAGCAGCAGGATGCGGCAGCGGCGGCGGTACCCGAGGGAGACCACCCTGCCGACGCAGCAGGCAGCGCAGCCGCAGCGGAGGAGGCAGCGCCGGCGCCAGCCCAGGCGGGCGAGCGGTCCGCCGCCGAGGCGGCAGCAGCGGAGCAGCGGCAGCAGGAGGAGGAGGCGGATGCGGAGCATGCGGCACAGCCGTCTGGTCGCCACGCTGCCGCCATGGTGCAGCAGATAGTGCGTCACATGGTGGAGCTGCAGCGCTCCGCCTGCCACCGCTCCCGACAGACCTACCTCCTCTTCTGCTCCGCGCTGCTGCTGATGCCCGCAGTGGCCCAGCCAACGGCGGCGGCGGCAGCGGAGCAGCAGGAGGTTCAGGAGCAACAGCCCACCGCTGCAGCTGGAAGCAGTGCCGCGGGTGGCGAGGCAGCACAGGCCGCAGAGGCTGCAGAGCCAGCAGCCGCAGCCGAGCCCGGCACCGCGCCCGCCCCTGCCCCCGCGCCCTCCTGGCCGGCGCTGCCGGCAGGAGTGGCGGGTAGCGGCATTGTGCAGGGGCTGCTGGAGGGGGCGGTGGCTCTGGCTGCTGACCCCGTGCCCAACGTCCGGCTGGGCGTGGCCCGCCTGCTGGCAGCGCTGCGTGCGCAGCAGCCACAGCTGGCGGCAGGAAACCCCCAGGTGGCAGCTGCCGCTGCCAGCCTGGCAGCGGACGGCGACCGTGACGTGCAGCAGGCTGCGGCTGCGTGAGCACGGCGTGCTGCGCCGGCAGGAGGCCGGGCAGGCCATCTGTGACTGGCGGCTGAGGCAGGTGCCTGCGCCTGCGCAGCGACGGATGCGACAGAAGAATGACCCGACTTCTCACTTGGCCTGTTTCTCGAGTGCCGGCAGGTTTGCTCGTCTGTTGCTGCATGCGACAGACGAGCGGCCAAGGTGCCGCCCCCCCCAAGCCATGTACAGCCAAGCAACGACCCTTCCTTCCCCCCCACACCACGCATGCATGCCCAGTACAAACGAACACCAGCAATTGCCGCTCGCCCGGCGTCCACCAGTACGGCCCCACCCATTGCAGACCTGTCCACCCATCCGCACACCCCTCCCCCGCCGTCTCCCACCACCTCGCACCTCACAGCACGACCCAGCCACAAGCAGCACTGCCCTCATTTAATTCGAACCCCCAATCCACGTCATTACTTGTGCACGCCTCCCCTCCCCTTTCTCCGATTTCGTTGCCATGCAGGCCTTGCTGCATGGCTTGCTCTGTTGTTGTCCCCGTTGGTTCCTTGTCTCACCCGTTTCATTGATGTGATTGGCACAGCCAGCCAAAGGAGGAGGCGGAACTGCATGGGAGTGAGCAGGCGGCCCCCACAGGTGGCGCCATCCAAAGGAACGCCCGCAAGTGGTGCCATGCACAGGCACGCCAGCGGCAAGCACGCCAGCCAGCGCTTGCTCAAGCCAATCAAGCGGCGGGCAGGTACGCCAGGGTGCGTGGCGCAGGGGCACCGCAGGACGAGATGCATGCACGGAGAAGAGGAGCAGGCACAAGGGACCGGCGCACACAAGGCCGCCAGTCCAAGGGGGCCGGCACTGCACGTGGCCTTGCCGTACACCGTCGCCGCTTGCAACCCCCAAGCCAATTAGCTCCTCTTTGCTCTCAACTGCTACTCTACTGTGTCTTTGTTTACAGTGCAGACCTCCTCAGTTTTCCAAGCCCAATCAGAGAGCGTACAGCCAGCGGGCGAGGTGCCGCTGGCAGGCGGGGTGCCGGCGCATGCACAAACGGCAGCGCCGGACAAAAGGCAGGGGGAACCACCGCTAAGTCAAGGCCCAACATGAGCTGCAGCCACAGCAACCCGGTGTGCTGGGCAGTCGGGGGGTGAGAAGGGGGAAGGGAGGCAAGCGGGCACAGCAGGCTCCGGCCAAAAGGGGGCAACGCCGAGCAAAGGCAGAAGGCCCCCGGTGGGTGGGTGGGAGGGTGAGTGGCAGGGTGGGTGCGTTTGTTGTTGTTGTTGTTGCTGGGACAGAGGCTGAAACAAACAAACAAATTCGAGCAAGGGGTGACCTAACAAATGGCTTGCTTCTGCTGTCGTAGCCAGCAGCATGGGGGGTGCATGCGCCGAGGGTAGCGTGGGAGCGCACGGGCGGGGCTCAGGCGTTCGGCTGGTCAGGTTCTGTCTGCCTGCAGCCGCCCGTGGCGGGGGGAGGAGGCGCGTGAGGCCCGCGGAGGGCCCCGCCGCTGCCGCTGCCGCCGATGGCGCGCGCTGTTGGCGGGAGGGGATGCGCGGGGTGGGCGGCGGCGGGGCACGAGCCGGGTGGTGTGCCGGGAGGCGGCAACAGGTAGCCATAAAAGGGGGGTGGGGGTGGGGTGGTAACAGGTACGAGCACTCCAAGAACGTGGCGCGGGCACACTGGGGCGCCGGTGTGGCGCGCGTGCGTGGAGGCGGGGCACAAGGTGGCAGTGGGTAGCGGCAAGTGTGCGTGGGCCGAGGTGGGTAGGGGGTGTTGATGGGGAGCCTGCACACGTGCATGGCGCGGCCAACCGCACAGGTGTGCGTGCGTGTTTGGGTGGGGTGGGGGCGGAGGTCATGGGGGGCGGGGGGCAAGCCATACAGCCACGCCCAGACAGGATGCCGAGGGGGGGCAGGCGGCGGCTGCCGGGGGGGTGCAGCGTCAAAGGGTCAATAGGGTTCGAGAAAAGGGGGAGGGACGGGGAGGGGGGACAGAACAGGCTATAGGCACTCAGTACACACTAGCTGACCGCTCAGGGGGGAGAGGGAGCAGGGAAAAAGGTCGGGGGCCCACGCGGGACGAGGCGCACAGCAAGCCAGAAGGGGGAGGGACAGAAGGAACGCAGGGGGAGAGGAGGGGGTGCGTTGAGGCTGCCTAAGGGGGAGAGAGGGGTGTCATGTGTGGCGGGGCCTATCAGAAAGGGCCTAGGGTTGCGGGAGGGCGCCCCCTTGGATGGGTGGAGCGGCGACGGGCAGGGGAAGGAGGGAGCGCTCGAAAGTGAGGCGGCCATGCGGGCTGCGCAGCGGCGTACAACGGGAGGATTGGGGCGAGGAGGGGTGCAGCGCCACCTGGCGTCCGCTGGCCGGCAGCAGTGATACAAGTGCTGTGCTGTGTGGCGGGGGGATTCAGGGGGGTGCGGGGAGGAAGCGGGGAGTCCACTGAGAAAGGGGATGAGGGAGGCGGGGACCAGGAGGGACGCGGTCCCCAGCAGGAGCGGGGTGCGGCAGGCTGGCGACGTGCAGGCGGCTGACCTGCCCCTCAGGAGGCCGCTGCGAATGAAGAGAGGGGCAGGCATGCCGCCGCGCCGATCGTTCGCCCCGGCCGCACAGCCCCCGCCCGGTCTTGACGCTACACACCGCCTGCCCGCCGTGCGTGCGGCCCGCACGCCGCCAAGGGGCGGCCATGCAGGCACGTTGTGGGCGCGGCACGGCGGGTGCAGGGCGCGGCCGCGCCGGGCGGGCCTGGCGCCAGCTGAGCTCAGGCGCAGTACAGGCTCTTTTCGATGACGGGCGGGATGGGCTTGATCTCGGTGCCCAGCTCCTGCTCAATCTTGTACCTGCAGCAGGGAGGGGCGAAAGGGCAGAGGAGAGGGTGACCAGGTGTGCGGGTAGGGGCGTGA
Source organism: Micractinium sp. NFX-FRZ (assembly GCA_029339195.1). NCBI lineage: Eukaryota > Viridiplantae > Chlorophyta > Trebouxiophyceae > Chlorellales > Chlorellaceae > Micractinium > Micractinium sp. NFX-FRZ. The sequence goes on from JAPTJF010000297.1 coordinate 23,748, forward strand.
GGCACGCGTGGCGCTATGGGGCTGTGGGTAGAGCATCCTACCACGATCTGCAGTGTCCTCCCCCTTCTGCACATACTCGCTGGAATCCCAGCCCCCCGATACCAAGCTAACACATTCATGCCAAGGTCGACGGCAGCGCCCCTGATGCTTGCTTCCACCCCACAGCCCATGAACCCCAGCCCTCCTGGCGCTGCATAACCACCAGCCACGCATCACTGGTCATTATGAACAAACAGTGATCGTCCATATCTCTTGTATTCTATCAGGCTCACAGGTTGAAGCGGTCCTCGTATGTGATGAGGTTGATGGCAATGCCCAGGTGGCCAAACCGGCCGGAGCGCCCCACGCGGTGCAGGTACGTCTCGCTGTTCTTGGGGAAGTCAAAATTGATGACCACGTTCACGGCCTGCAGAGGGGGAAGGAAGCAGGGCGACGGCAACGGTGACGGTGAGAGCAGGCGCGGGTGAGGCGGGGTCTTAGGAGTGAAGGGGGAGGCGCGTGAGCACAGCACAGCACACAACAGAGCAGACCAGCAGGAGCCGGCAGCCAAGCCCAAGGCGCGCATGCAGGGCCAGCAGTGGCCCCAGCTGCAGGGGCCCCTTGCCCCCCTGCTGCCCCCGCCTGCCTGCAATGCCTCACCTGGATGTCAATGCCGCGTGTGAAGAGGTCAGATGAGACGAGGTTGCGGCAGTTGCCGTTGCGGAAGTCGTGGAACACGCGGTTGCGGTGGGACTGCAGCGCAGTGGTGGGGTGAGCAGCAGCATGTCAGGGGAGAGGTACAGGGTGAGGCACTCGAGACTTGGGGGTGACCACACGGCGGCAGAGCAGGGCGGGGCGGGGCAGCCGCGACACACACACGGTGATGGGGCAGCGCCCACCAGCACGAGTCACCCCCCACCCCTCAACACACCCTCCCAGCGCTCTGCACGCAGCGTGCGCACCTGCAGCATCTTGGCGTGGATGTAGAAGCAGGAGTAGCCCAGCTCCGTGATCTTCTTGGCCAGCAGCTCCACGCGGTTCACTGGATGAGGTGGAGGTGGTGGTGGTGGGCAGGGGAGGCAGGGAGGGGTGGGGTGAGGTGGGGGAGGGGCAATAGAAAGACGGAAGCGAGCAGGCAATGGCGGAGCATAGTGGGGGGGCCCGCACCGCAAATGCTTGCTCTCTCGACAGGCGCACCGCTGCACCGCTGAGCCCGCTCAAGTGCATCCCACCTGGCCAGCCCCCCACCCCAGCTCCCCCCTTGATCAACCCCAAGCCCCCTCACCAGAGTTGCAGAAGATGATGGACTGGTTGATGGACAGCTTGGCAAACAGCGTGTTGAGGCAGTGCACCTTCTGGCGCTCCTCAACAAACGCATAGTACTGCGGGCGGGAAGGGGTGGCAGGAAGGAGCAAGTCGACAGGTAGGCCAGCAAGGGGGTGGGCGCACACATTGACCGCTACCCACAGGGCCCCCCCGGTCGTTGGGTCGAGCAGGGCAGAGCGTGCGAGCACCGCCATGTCCGGGCCACGTGCACTGCTACCGCCGCCCTTCCTGCCTCCCCCCCGTTGCAGCATGCGCCCCACCTGCGACACGCCCTTGAGCGTCAGCTCCTCCATGAGGTTGATGATGTACGGCTTGCGCAGGAACTTGTCCTTGAACTGCTTCACAGTCACGGGGAAGGTGGCGCTGCGGGGGGGCAAAGGATGGCGAGGGGGCGGAGAGGGGGGGCATGACGGGGGAGGTGAGGGCAGGGGTGGGGGCAATGGAGAGGCAACGGGGCACCACGGCAGTGGCGCCAGCCGGACACGGGCCGCCCAGATGCACCCCTGCAGGGCACTCCCCAGTGCTCAGCACACAGCAGGCAGAGGTCCAAGGCAGCACCACGTGCGCACCTGTAGAGGCAGATCTGGCGGTTCTGCGAGAGGAAGGAGATGAGCTGCTCCACCACGGGCTGGAACTCAGGGGACAGCAGCTTGTCGGCCTGCGGGGCGGGCGGGGGCGGGCGGGCAGGTGGCCGGCAACGGAGTCGGGGGGGCCGCAAGGAGCAGGCACACACAGCACGCGGGCGAATGCTCCAGCTTGGACACCCTGTTGTGCACCAACACTCGCACTGCTAAGGCCACACCATATCCTCTTCGAGACACCCCAACTTGACTACATACATACAACCACCATGCAAGGCGCCCGACCTCGTCCATGACGCAGACCGCGCACTTGTCCAGCTTGGCCACCCCCTTCTGCGCCAGGTCCAGGATGCGCCCCGGGGTGGCCACAATCACGTGCACCGTGGCGCCCAGGCGCACAATGTCGTCGCGCAGGCTGGTGCCGCCCGTGGACACCATCACCTCCACACCCATGTGCTTCCCCAGCTCCTTGGCCACCTGGGGTGGAGGCAGGCAGGCATGGTGAGGTGCAAAGGTGAGCTGCGGATGGGCTGGGTGGGGATGCAGGGAGGCGTGGCAGCGCTGCTGGCTGGCAAACAGCGAGCAGGGGCTGGGCGCAGGCGGGAGGGTTCGCTATGGCATGGCCAGCAGCAAGCTTGTGCTAATGGCAAAAGCGCAAAACCAGCCAGCACAGCAGTGCTGCTTGCATGCAGCCAACCAGGGTTGCCCGCCCCTGCCAGCCAGCCGCTGCACCTCACCTGGCTCGTTTGCAGCGCCAGCTCACGCGTGGGGACCAGCAGCAGCGCTGCAGCAGGGGGGCGGCAATACAGGGGCGGCATAAGCCTCATGCCAGCAGGCAGACACACTGTAATACCTACATGGCTGGTGTGCTCGCCAGGGTGCGCGCCCCTGCAAGGTGCCAGTCCCCGCTCCCCCCCCTGCGCCTCACAGCTCCACCCACCAATCCACCCCACAGCACCCATCCCACCACCACCACCCACCCACCCACCCTGGACCTCGTTCTTGGATGTGTCCACCTTCTCCAGCACGGGGATGCAGAATGCGGCAGTCTTGCCGGTGCCGTTCTTGGCGCGCGCCAGGATGTCACGCCCCGTCAGCGCAATGGGGATGCTCTCCTCCTGGATGGGGCTCGGGTTCTCAAACCCCTTCTCATAGATGCCCATCAGCAGCTCGCTGCAGCAGGGACAGATAGTTGGTGCTCACGACAGGTGGGTGCTGGCAAGAGGGGCGGTGGCAGGTGGGTGCTGGGTGGGGCGAGTGCGGGGGGTGCCGACGAGCGCAGGCAAGCCGAGTGGCAAAGACAGCAGCAGGGCGGAGGCAGGCAGCGGTGTGCGGCGCTAGAAGGAACCAGGGTGGCAGCGCTGGCAGGCTGCTCACCGCTTGAGGAAGTAATCTTCAAAGCTGTTTCCCTTGGTAGCGGTGACATCCTGCGGAGGGACATGTGGGGGCAGCAGGGGTGAGCCCGGCGCAAAGCCTGCCGCGCTTCCAACAGGCGGGCGGGAGCCGCACGCGGTGCGGTCTGGACAGCCTTCTGTCCACCCCAGCCGTGCAGTCGGGCCGCGCAGACGGCCCTGCGGCGGATGCCCTGCCGCCTGCCCAGCTCACGGAGGCAGCCCGGAGCAGAGGCACGGTGTGGCGCTCCCAAAACCTCCGGCATCTGGCCACCTCCGGCCGGCATGCCCGCAGCAGCCAGCGGGCGCACGCAAGGCGCCACGACAGCTCCCACAACCACCAGCGCCCCATTTACCTCGGTTTTGAACCGCGGGTCCTTGGGCGGCAAGGCTAGCTTGGTCTTCCAGTCGTCGCCGCCTGCGGGGGCTGCTGCCGCCGCGGTGGTCGCGGCTGCCATGTCTATGGTGAGATGCGGCGGCTGGGGACGGCTAGGAGCTGCTGGAGCGGCTGTGCGGCACGGATGGTTCCTGATCAGCTGCTGGAGGGCCTGACAGAGGCTGTTGAGTTCGGATACAAGTCCGGTGTGTGGAGCTTGATGTAGAGAGTGTTGCAATAGGCGGGCAGGCCGTGAGGAGACCGCAACAGGAGGGCCGCAAGCCGTGTTTTGCCTGCTGAGCCAAGCCCCATCTGGCAACAAACAGCTGTCGTGCATTGGATCGCGGTTGTGAGCAGCTTGCAATTGCATCGGCGCTGTTGGGCCCACCGGGACGCCACCCGAAACCCCACCCGCCTCACCCCTCGCCTGGCCCACCATGACGCCCTGCAGCCTGATGCAACAACGCATGGTATCTCAGGCAGCCGCATCGTGCTCCAGCAGGTGCACAGGCCCGGCTGCCCTCGCAGCAGGCCTCCCCGCTCCGCGGCCACGCCTTGCACGGGGCCTGCCAGCGGCCAGGGGCCTCACCAAAGCGCGAGCAGAGGATGAGGAGCGTGTGAGGGGCCTGCTGGAGCCGCCACGTGAGTGGGGAGGTGGTGCCGCCGCCGCTGGCGGCAGGCGGCAGGCAGGCAGCGGCGGCGGTGGTAGGGGCTTCCTTTGGGAGGAAGTTTGCTAGGCAGAATGGCTGTCATTGGTTTGCAGAAAGAAAGCCACCGCTGTGCATGCATCATACTAAATGCTTGGCCTCGTCAAAGCGCCGAGGTAGGTGCTGCTGGCAGTGCCGCACCCCACCTACCGCTGCAGGCGCTGGGGGAGGCGCCTGTCCCCCACTTGTGCTCAGCCCCCTGTTGTGGCACAGCATCCCTCAATACCACATGCTGCCCCCCACCCCCACCCACTGCCTCCGCCGCCCCGAGTGCGCTGCTCCGCCGCCTCATTCCCATCTCTTCACCTGCTTGCTGCAGCCGAGGGCGAGGTCAGCAGCACTGTGTCTGCGTGGCTCAACCCTCCCAAGGAGGAGCTGCCCGACGACTTTGAGATGCCCATCTGGGACCACCTGGACGAGCTGAGGGAGCGCGTGCTGGTGGGTGGGCAGCTGTTGACATGCGGCTGGCGCCGTTGACATTGTTGGGTGCTGCAAGGGCGAGGTGGTGAGGGCTGGGATGGCTGGTTTGCAGGTGTGTGGGGAGGGGCCTCCAGAGTGGCAGCTGAGGGGGCGCTCGTGCTGGTGGGTGGGCAGGGCCGGTGCACCTCTGTGTGGGCAGCGGTGAGCATTGAAAGACTACCTGGCGCTGTTGGTTTGGGGAGCTTGGGCTGCTGGCCGGTGCAGTGCTGCAGGCCGGTGCAGTGCAGAGTCTGCACCGTGCCGCTGCCATTCCCCCGCCTTTGGCCCCAAAATTTTCGTCCCCTCCGCGCTCCCCCCCGACGCCTGCAGGTCGGTGCGCTGGCTGCCGGCGCCGCCATCCTCACCTGCTTTGCCTTCTCAAAGGATCTGGTCGTCTTCCTGGAGGCGCCCGTGGCGGAGCAGGTGCGCGCTGTCAACCAATGAGCTCATGTGGGGTGTGGGTGGATGGGTGGGGGGGTCCTTGTGGGCCGGCCCTGGCATGCTCCACCCAGCCTGCGCCCAAGGCGGCGCAGGTGCCTGGTACACGAGGTGAGAGGTCTTGTGTGTGTGGGTTGCAGCCTCTTTCCGCAGGCGCTGTGCCGCGCTGTGCAATGCGGGCCATGAGGTTGTGTGTGCATGCATTCTGGGCCGCCGCGGGGCCAGGAGGCTTGCACCAATGCCGGATGTGAGGCGGGCTGGGTGGAAACCAGCTTTGCTGAATCTCAGCCGAAAACTGTACATTCCTCTGCATGAGCAGCCTGCGCGTGGCAAGTGGCACCCACTCTGGCGGTTACTCTGGCGCCCACTGGCCCTGCGACCTCCACGCCGCCCCGCCCCCTCCACCGCCCCACCACCTGCAGGGCGTGCGCTTCCTGCAGCTCTCCCCCGGCGAGTTCTTCTTCACCACACTCAAGGTGGGTGCAGCCCTCCTGCCTGCCGCCAGCAGCTGCTTCCCACGTTGGCATGGTGGCCAAGCAGTCGCGGACTGCAGTCAGCTGTCACCCTGGCGCTAACCCCAGCGCCCGCGTCTCCACCCTTTCCTCCGCCTCACCCTCCCTCAGGTGGGCGGCTACGCCGGCCTGCTGCTGTCTGTGCCCACCATCCTCTACGAGATTGCCGCCTACGTGGTGCCCGGCCTGACCAAGTCGGAGCGGCAGTTCCTGGCGCCCGTCATCCTGGGGTCCTCCGTCCTCTTCTATGCAGGGTGAGGCAGGGAGGGCGGGCGGGCGGGCCGGCGCAAGAGGCGTTGTGCCTGCAGCACTTGTACAACCACTACTGTTCAGTGATGTGCATCAGTAGTGTGGGGAGGCGGTGGCAAGCAGGCGGCCAGGGTGCCTGGTTTTGCGTGCCGCCAGGTGCCAGTTGAGCAGGTCATGCTGGGGTGCCCGCGCCTCCCCACCCCACCCCTGCATCCCTCATCCCTCAACGCCGCATCCGCCAGCAGCCACCCGTCTCTGCAGCGCCTGCTCGTCTCCCTCGCAGTCCCGACCCCCACCAGAGCCCAACTCCTTTGTCCACCACCCCCTCACCCTGCGTCCCTCCCACCCCTCCCGCCCCCCCCCACCCCCTCCCCGCAGCCTGCTCTTCTCCTACGAGGTGCTGACCCCCGCCGCCCTCAAGTTCTTTGTGAGCTACGCCGACGGGGCGGTGGAGTCGCTGTGGTCGATCGACCAGTACTTTGAGTTTGTGCTCGTCCTCATGCTCTCCACGGGCCTCTCCTTCCAGGTGGGGTGGAGGGGCGATTGGAGTCTGTGCTGCCCATGGGTGCGCAGTGAGCTACAGCCTCGTTGGTGGGCAGGTGGGGCGGTTGGATGTGGTGCTGCCCACGGGTGGGTAGCAGGTGGCCCCAACCCCATCCCTCGACCTGTCACCCCACCTCCCTCTTACCCCTCTTCCCCCTCCCCTCCACCCTCCCCCCCTCCCTCTTACCCCTCCCCTCCACTCCACCCTCCCCCCCTCCCGCCCCTCGCCAGGTCCCCGTCATCCAGGTCATGCTGGGCCAGCTGGGCCTGGTGAGCAGCGAGATGATGCTCAGCCAGTGGCGCTACGTGGTGGTGGGGGCCACGGTGGCGGCCGCGGTGCTCACGCCCTCCACCGACCCCTTCACACAAACGCTGCTGGCGGTGCCCCTGGTGGGCCTCTACATGGGCGGCGCGTATGCAGTCAAGGTGCGATGGGGTGGGACGGGGTAGGGTGGTTGGTGGGCACTCTGCATTTGCCAAGCCTCTACTTGCAGTTCATGTTAGGCTCGTTGTGTGTAGGGGGGTGTGGGGGTGGGGTGTGAGTCGGCGCTCTGCTGGGTTGACTTCACGTGCTGGGCCTGCAAGGCGGCCGCCAGCTGCAGCGGTTGCTGCTGCCCGCCTGTCCGGCTGCCGCCCTCCTGCTGCAGCTCTGTGACATTGCTCAAGTTGCCTGCCTGCCTGCCCTGCAGGCGATTGAGGCACGGCGGCAGAGCGCGTGAGCGCATGCACGTCTTGCGACCACGCCCTCTTTTTGTGCCCATGACATGACTTCTGAAGGCCCGCGAGCGGGACGCCTGCCTGAAGCCCCGTCTCCAGCCCCCCTTGACACCCTGCCCCCTCTCAACCGATGACCCTCCTTCTCCAGCCACTCCCCTTTCCTGTCACGTGCCGGCACTACAGTCTTAGTCCTTCACACGTTTGGGCAAACTGATTGCTGCTGCACCAAATGAGACAAGATTTCAGTCTATTTCATTGTGTGCACCCCCCTCAACTCCAATGTAACGAATCTGCGCCATGGGGCGGTTTAGTCAAGGTTGGACTTGGAGAGAACAAGAGGCATAGAGCCTACCCAATCTTGGAACCCGCGGCGTGTGGAACTCTTGCCCAACCGGAAGCCTGCTGCTCAAGACAGCAATATTCTATCCGGCCCGCTGGCCTGTTCTCTAAACCAACCGCCAGCTTCTGAAGGATCTGCACTGCACTATAGCGCCATAGCCAGCCACGACTCCGGCCCACCCCCACGCCGCTCGTCTCCCACACACACCAGCCCCACTTGCTTGAATCGGGGGTGGGGGGGGGGGCGCGCTGCCCTTGAATACAGCCCTCCCCTCCCTCCCCGCCGCCACGCTACTTGTCTCCCATACACACCAGCCCCACTTGCTTGAATCGGGGGTGGGTGGGGGCGAATGCCGTTGAATACAGTCCTCCCCTCCCTCCCGGCCCCACGCTACTTGTCTCCCACACACACCAGCTCCACTTGCTCCAATACGGGGGTGGGGTGGGGGCGCGGCGCCTTTGAATACAGCCCTCCCCCTCCCTCCCCGCCGCCATGCTACTTGTCTCCCACACACACCAGCCCCACTTGCTCCAATACGGGGGTAGGGTGGGGGCGCGGCGCCGTTGAATGCAGCCCTCCCCTCCCTCCCCGCCCCCAGCCTGCTCGTCTCCCACACACACTGCCGTCGGTCGTTTGAGACAGTTGAGCATTCACTGTCTCTAACACCCATGGTTCATTGCGTGGCTACCAAATTGGGCACTCAATCTTACAAGCCCCCGTTCCAATCAATGTAACGAAAATGCATGTCATGGGTTGGTCATCTTTGAGTCGTTGTCAGGAGAAAGTGGGAGAGGGAGGCGGGGCCTTGCCACACCGTACGGCATGGGCGGTTGGGTGGTGGGCAGGAAAGCAGTTGCGGGGGGCAGCAAGAGGGCGGCATACTGCAAAGTGCACACACACAGGCAGTCATGCGAGCCACAAGGGCTAACCCTCACCTGCCAGCCTGCAGAATGGACGGCTGGCAGGAGGCAAGCGCTTGCAGCAGAGGCTCGTGCCCGGAAGGTGTGGCATTGAGCAGTACGCATTGAAGGGAGGGGGAATCTATGGTACATGAAAAGGAGATGGGGTATTAGAGGGGAGGCTGTATGCGGTGCCGCATGCTGCAGCGCCGCACGCCGCCCCCAGCGGGGTCAGCGGCCCTGCGTGCCAGGTTTGGCATTTGACCAGGGCCGCGTCATGAGGCTGGGGGGCGGCTGCCGCACAGCGCAGCCACTGCTTCTACCGGCGACACGCCGCCGCTACCCAAATCGGTGCGCCGAAGCGCACGTTTGGTTGCGGCGGGTGCCAGCAGAGGGGGGGCTGCGCCGTGCGTGCGTGCGCGGTGCTGCTGATGTGTTCACTGAGGATGCAGCAGCGAGCCTGAGGGGCGCTAAGCGTGGCACTGGGAGCGTGAGGTGGGGTGGCTGGCTTTTAGTGGGTGTGATGGCGAGGCGGGGGCTTGTGCCGCCTGCCCATCTTCTTCATCACCCTCTGGAGCCAGCTATTCCACGGCTCTCAGTGCCTACCGTCCTCAGCCGCCACCAGCGCCGCATGCCGCAGCTGCAGGGGGCACAAGCGGGGGCAGCAGAAAGGGTGAGGCCAGACAAGAAAAGGAGCAGCATCAGTGTGGCAAACACAACTGGCGGCCTCCCAATGACGGCTTGCCTAACTTGTGACGGCCGCAACTTGGCCCAGGCTGCAGCCATCCACCCTGTGCTGCTGCTGTCCCAAGGCATCCCGCACACCGCTCACCGCCGCTTGCATCTCTCAAGTCTCCGAGCCCTGTGATCCTAGGGCCACGCGGCGGGCGCGGCGGGCCGCCGCCGCCGCCGCTGCCGCCGCCGCCGCGCCGGCTGCGTGATGCATAGTCGTCCGCTGACCCCGGGTTCAGGATGGTGCGAAAGAAGAAGAGGAAGAAGTTGATGATGCCCTGGAGGAAGCGGAGGATGGCGCGCAGGCCCAGGGCGGGCCCCGGGCCGTGCACCACCTCGCCGCCTGCAGGGAGGCACAAGGCGGGAGGCGATGGGCGGCGGCAGGCGGGACCGGTGAGAGGGGACGCTGGCGCGTAGGGACGGGCGTCGGGGGCGCTGGCGAGTCGCTAAACGTCTGAGCTGCCCTGTGAGACGGCAGAAGGCGTGCTGCCAGAACTTCGAGCGCCAGCGGGCGACTTCGGGCACACATCAAGCGTCTGGGGGACTCGCGGGCGACGCACCTTTCCCAATATACGGCATCACTCTCGCCTCCTACGCCCCCGCTAAGCGAGGCCGCGCCCCGCGCGCAAGGTGCAAAAGGCACCTCTCCACTCCTGCAGCTTCCGCGTCCCACCCCGGAACAAGACTACGGAACACGCAATGTGGGTGCACCCCAGGCGGACCGGGCCCACTGCGAGGGGCATTTTCATGCCCGGCGGTGCAGCTGCAGTACAGGCTGCGTCGCGCCCCGTCGGCGGCAGTAGGTCTGCTGTCGGCGGCAGGGCACACCGGGCCGCTTTACAGGTCTGCATGCGCTGCACAACCCAAGCATGTGCCAGGCAGCTCTCTAGCTAGATGTATGAAACACTAATGCTCTCAAATTTGGTGCAGCAAAGGTATGTTCAGAAGCCACCGCCCGCCTGCCGTCGCCTGCTGCGCTGTGCTGCCCACAGGCAACCGCCCGTGTCACATTGATGCGGGAGGCTGGCACTTTCAAAGCAGCTTGCGGCCATCGTCAACTCCCACTGTGAGCCAGCGAGCCTGGGTGCGGCTGGCGCTGCGCCCGCGCTGGCGCTGGCCCAGGTCCAAATCCCCCACCTGTTGCGGGAGCAGGGGAGGGAGGCGGGAGGGGAGGCAGTTGGGTTGGCATGGAGACACGGGGCGGGAAGTCCGTCACATTTGCTCTAATACTTGTCCTTTGTGGGCCCCGCCACGAAACCACCAAAACTAAACCTGCCCAGCACACCGCCCCAGCTGCCAAGCATTGCTCGATGGCGCAGCACCGCCATGCTCTGGAAGCCCCGCTCGACTCCCGCTCGACTTCACCACCAATCAACAAACCGCAGGCCCAGAGGCTCACCAGCATGAGGCCGCGCCCCGTGGGCGCCGGCGCCAGCGGGTTCCCCTCGACCATTGTCAAGCCGCCCGTCGCCCTGTCCTTGGCGTACGTTGCCAGCCCCAGTTGCGTGTCCCCGGTGCAGTGCTGGGCCACCGCCGCGGCCAGGCCTGCTGCTGACACTGCTCTGCTGGCAGCCGTGGCGGCAGCGCTGCTTCCAGTGCCGGCAGTGCTGCCGACCGTGCTACCGGCGGCGGCGGCCCCAGTGCTGCCGCTGCTGCTGCTGAACAGCTGCTGGAATCCGTTGTGCTCCAGCACTGGCAGGCCGGCCGCCAGCACCTGCTCCAGAGCTTCCTGTATGTCGGAGGGTGGCGAGGGCGGGGGTGCGCCCAGGGAGGGCGCCCCCGAGGGCAGGGTTGCCTGCACGCGAGGCAGGCGGGCGGACAGGCGGGCAGGGCAACGGGAGGGTGAGCAATGGACGGCTTGCTGCTGACCAGCTGCCCCTCTGCTGATGGTGTGCCCACTTCCGAGCCCAGCAGTGCCTTCCCCATGGAACAACCCCTCCCGCTCTGTGTTCCGTGCACACCTCCCCTGCTGCACCGCGCCAGCTAGTCTCAGTGCAGCACAGCTAGACCACGCACCTGATACTGTGCCCCGCCCAGCCCGCCACCGCTGCCCAGGGCGCCCGCCCCGCTGCCGCCGCCCATCATTGCCGCGCTCACTGCAGAGCCCTGCTGCAGGAAGGACTTGGCAAACATGCGCGCCAGGGAGGCGCCCCTCACTTGGGGGCTTTCCCCCACCTGCTTGATGCCCAGGGCGACCTGCGGCGGAGCACAGCGGCACAGCAGAGCGCAGCGGCTGAGCGCGGCTGAGCGGGGGAGCAGAGTGGTGGAGCAGAGGGACAACAGTTGGAGTGGTTGAGGAGAGGAGACGGACAGAAATGGAGAGCACGGGCATGTTTGGGAGCATCTGGCATGCATTTCACGTGCCGGTCATGCCATGCAAGCAGGCTGTGGACCATGGGGAGCAGCTGGTGGGGCAGCAAGGAAAAAAACGCATCCACAGGCTTGCGGGTGAGACCCCACTCACCCACAGGCAGGCAGCCGCCAGCCGCCGGCGGTAGTCCAGCGCTGCATTTGCCTCCCGCAGGCGCTGCTGAGCCTGCTGAGCCTGCTGAGCTGCCAAAGCAGCTGCAGCAGCGACAGCTGCAGCCTGCCCGGCTGGAGGCGCCTGCGCATCGGCGGGAGCGGCCTGTCCTGCTGCGGCTGCAGCCGGCGAAGAGGTTGCAGCAGCCGGCTGCTGCTGCTGTGCCTGCTGCTGTGCCTGCTGTGTTGGCTGCGCTGGCGACTGCTGACCTGGAGCCTGCACCTCTCCCGCCGCCCGGCCAGACACCATGTCTTCCAGAGCCCCTTGCACCATGGCCTGCAGCATGGCCTGCAGTACCGCCTGCTGCTGATTGTACTGCTCCATCCCTCCCACGAGCTCACACAGCTGGGTGTGCTGGAGCGGCAGGTCTGGCACCCCCAGCAGGCGCGGGCCCAGCGGCGTGGCCATGAGGAGCCAGTCAGCTGAAGGCGGAGGGGAAGACGGAGAGAAGGAGGTGGGGGTGAGAGGCAGGCCAGCGGGCGGCGGGCAGGCAGGCGGGCGGATGGGAGCCGGTGCAGTGTTGGACACTCAGAAGCTGCAGATGTGTTGGCTCGAGCCTGTGGGAGAGGCCCAGGACGAGTTGCATGCAAGGAGGGACCAGGCACTGTGCCTTTGAATCTCGTGGTACTCTGGCCCCTGGGCGCGCCCTCCCCAGACCCCTACCAAGCAAAAGAAATAAGCTCGGCGGGCGGCCCACCTGTGTTGCCAGCCCAGCCCAGGCCCTGGGCCGCCAGGCTGACCACCCCCGTGGCAAAAGTGGCCACCAGGCGGGATATGGCGCCGCTGCAGAGAGGGAGGGGGGCAGGGCAGGGCAAGGCATTCATAAAGCAAGATGCAAATGTGAGAAGAGGGGTAGCATCTGCCTCGGCACTGCACAGGAGGTCGGAACGTGGCACAGCTGCACACAGCTTCCCTGCACCCTGCGCCGCCCAACGCACACACACCCGCCTGCCCCCCCCAGCCCAGCAGGCAGCGCACCTGGGCGGCTGCAGGCCGCCACCGCCGCTGGCTGCCGCCCCCATGGAGCCGGCCTCCTGCCCCAGGGAGGACCCCAGCTCTTGAATGAATTCGGAAATCTCAGAGGGCTCCTCCATGCCGCCCTCCTCGTCTTCCTGCGGGCACGAGGCAGGGGGGGAACAGCATGAAAGAATTGCATGGGATGGGGACGGGTGGGGCGGGGGATGCATGGCGCCTCACTGCCTGCGGGCACGAGGCAGGGGAGGAACAAAGGAGTACAAGTGACTGGGTGGATCAAGCGAAACGGCAAGGAGAACAGAGGAGCAGGACGTGCCCCTTCTCAGCCTCCCCGCCAGCGCCCCTCCCCCCACCTGGCCACCGCTGCTGGCCTGCGGCCCGCGCAGCGCGCCGCCGGCAATCAGCGCTGCCGCCGCCTCCAGGCGTCGCCTCATGAGGGAGCGCTCCAGTCGGCGGTACATCAGCAGCGCGCCGCCGCTGATCTCCCGCATGTCGCGCCAGAGCGCCTGGGCCTGCAGTAGGGGCAGGGGCCGGGGGAAGAGGGGTTCAAGCGGATGCGTGGGGTGGGGTGACGAGTGGGGGTCGAGGGAGAGCGAGTTGTGGGGGTGGGGGTGGGGGCCACTGATGTCTCGCATGTCGCACCACAGCGCCTAGGCCTGCGGTAGGGGCAGGGTGGGGGTGGGGGTGAGAGCAGGGGTGCAGGGCACGGAAAGGCGCACGAAATTTGCCGAAGGGCAGCAAGTCAGGGTGGGCGGTGAGACGGGAGGCATGTCAACGCAAAAGTGCATAGAGGCCAGCGCACAAACGCCAGCCAAGTGGTGACAAGCATGGTTCCAGGGTGGCTTTGCAGGCTGCAGCAGGCGGTGCTGCTGCCAGTGGCTCCTGGGACCGCAGTGTAGATCACGCCGCATGGCCAGGTAACTATGGTGTCATGCTCCCGCCCTGCCCCCGCCCACTCCCACTCACGCTGCCGTGCGACAGGAAGGCGGGGGTGAACTCCACGCTGCCGCCGTCGGGGGTGGACTGGCGAACGTGCAAGCCCTGCAGGCAGGCAGGCGCACGGCGGGCAATGGGGTACATGGGGATGGAAGTGAGAAGGCAGCTTATGCACCTCACAAGTCTGCACACAGCTCCCACACACAGAGAGGAAGGGGGAGGGGGATCAGCGGCAGCATGAAATGATAGATAAAGGTCGGGGGAAGCTGGAGGGCACCCACTGGTCGGGCAAGCGTGCCACGCAGGGGATGGCAGGGTCTGCAAAAAGCCAGCATGCCCTGTGCTCATCCCACTCCCTCACCGGAATGATCCACACAGACAGCGAGCCGGGGCTGCTCCTGGCATTGAACGCTCCTCCCTGCCCGCCATCCTGGCCGCCCTGCTTCTCCGCCTGCTTGTGCTGCCCCTGCTGCGCATGCCCGCCCTGACCGCGCTGCTGCCCCTGCTGCTCGCCGCCCTGCAGCAGCATGAAGTGCTGGGGCAGGGCGCGCAGCAGCTGCAGCGCCACACGGAGCGGCACCCAGGCCAGCTGGGGCGGGGCGCCGCCGGCGGCGATCAGCAGGCGGCGCGCGGGGCAGTCCTGCAGGCTGTACTGCACCGGCGGCTCGCCCGCTGCCTCTGCCTGGGCCCCAACTGAGGGTGCAGAGGTGCCTGGGGAGGGGGCGGGAGCTGCCGCTGCCTCACCCAGAGGGCCGCTGTTGGGAGAGGCGGGCTGCGCTGCCTGCGGCTGCAGAGGTGAGCCGCCACCTGAGGTGGCCCGTGGGCCACTACCCATCTCCGCCGCTCGCGACTGCACCCTCTTTGACAGCTGATGCCCCTCTGTCAAAGCCGAGAGCGCGTTGAGCAGCGGGGAAAAGGGGTTGGGGAGCCCCAGGCCCCCGCTCCGCTGCCCTCCACCGTTGGCGCCGCCGCCGATGCCGCCTTGCACCGGCACCATCTGCGCCGTGCAAAGAAGGGTGGCGAGTGTGGAGTGGGTGGCTGCTGGTCTTCTGGCAGTGGACTCATTCGGGCCGCTGCCATCGCCCTAAATGCTGCCTCCGCTTGGGCAAACGGGAGGCCCAGCTCATCAACACGGCACCTCCTTACCCGTGCATCCCTCTCCCGCCTGCCCCACCTGCCCACGCACCCACCACCCATTCCCGCCTGCAGCAAATCTCACGAGGCCAGCTGCCCCGCCAGATGTCGCTCGATTGGCCAAGCTGTGCCTCCCTGTGCCTCCCACACCCTGGCATGGTGAGACACTCTCACACACACACACAGCTGCCAGGAACCGCCCACCTGCAGCGAGCCCCGCGCCAGCTGCTCCGCCACCCCTCGCTCCGTCAGCACCACGCGCCGCCCCGCCAGCTGCTGTGCCTGGCAGATGTTGTAGGCGGAGATGGGGTCTGCATGGGGAGGTTGGGGCTTGTTGAGGTTGAGGTGTGAGCCAGGGGAAGGTGGGATGTTGTGTGGATGTGTGTGGAGGGGCAGGTGCAAGAGCGGAAGGCTCCCAACAGGCGGACGGGCACACCCCAGCTGGCAGGCAAGCGCGAGAAAGCCGGGAACAGGCAGGCAGGCAGCCCAGCAGGTAGCCCAGCAGTGTCAAGAGGCGGCCAGGTGGGGGCCACATCACTGCAGCCGGGCAGCAGGGGCGGCACCCACACACCGGTGATACGCGACGCCGCCCGCCAGGCCTCGCGGTCCCCCTCCCGCAGGCTGTCCGAGGGCAGCACGCCCTGCTGCAGCTGGCGCAGGAGGGCGTCGGCATCAATGGTGGGCCGCCCTGCACGTTGTTGGAAGAAAGTTTGGAGGGAAATTTGAAAGGGGGGCATCGCAGGGGAAGGGACGGGGGCGAGCAGAGGGCAGGGCGGAGCAAGGAGATGGAGAGGCAGAGAGGGGCGGGAGGCACGCTGGTACCAGCTGGCCCCGGCGGGTACATGTGCAGGTCGGGGATGGTGGATGCTGCCTGCAAACGCCTCATCATCTGCCACGGTCACCTAGGAGGGCATACTCGGTAGCTTCCAGGCACGGAATAACACCTCACCGGCAGGGATGGGGGCGGGCAGGCCTCCCAGGAAGATGGTGGGCACTGGGATGTCGGAGAAGTGGGGCTGCAGTTGTGCCTCTTCGCGGAGCGCGCCCTCCAGCATGCCCTGCAAGCCCTGGAAGCCGCGTGGCTCGCCGTCACCGCTGCCGCTGGCAGTGCTAAGCACGGCAGAGGGGTGCGGCACAGGTGCCGCTGGAGCCGCTTTTGCCGGCGCGGGGCGGGCTGCCAGGCGCCTTGGACCGCCGAGGCCAGGCTCGACGTCGATTGACAGCGCCTCTAGAGTGCCTATGTCATGCACGAGCAGGCTGCCGTGAGCGGGGCCACCGAGCCAGCGGCGAAAGTTGCGCATGAGCAGGCGGGGTGCTTCTTGGGCGTCATTGTGCGCTGATCGTCGGAACTCCATGTCGAGGGGCAGCGCCCACAGGCGCGCTGGCTTATTGGGCTAGAGGCTGCAAAGTGCAATAGCGCTGTGCGAGCCGACAAGGCGCTGCTAGGACATTCAGCACTCGCTATCGGTCGCAGGCTCGAGGGCGGTTGCAGTTGGAGATCAAAGAGGCCAGAAACCACAATGTCGAGCTGGCACGCAGAGTCGACAAGTCGGCTGCACCGGGAGAGCTCTGTATCGGCGTGAATGCTGGCGGCGTGAATCAATTGCTGAACGCTTTCTGCTACGTTTGCGCCCCAGTGAGTCCTTGCATCCCTGCATCGTTCCCTGCACGCTGTATGAGCGATTGCCAAGTTGCCTGATAGTGCTGCAACATTGATATAAGGCATGGGATACTAATGCGCTTGATGGCCGCACTCGTCAGCCGCCTGAGCACCGCCGCCTGCTGCCGCCTGCCGCCGCTGCCGCCTGCAGGGTCACAGTCCCCAAGAAACCGAAACCTGAGCTGGGTTCCACCGCCTGCCTGCCGCCATGGGGCGTGTCTCCAAGGACAAGCGTGACATCTACTACCGGAAGGCAAAGGAGGAGGGGTGGCGGGCGCGCAGCGCGTTTAAACTGCTCCAAATCGACGACGCCTTCGACCTCTTTGCAGGTGGGGGCAGCCAGCCAGCCAAGCTTTGGGGGAGCGCCACCAGCCGCTGCACAGCCAGGATGCTCCGGTAGAAGCAAGGCTGTTCGATGGTGGCAGATCAAGGGGCAGGGCAGGGAGCCAGTGGGATCAGCAGGCACTACCAAGCGCCGCCCTGCGCCCCGCTGCCCCTGCGCCTTTCTGCCCTTCTGGCCCCTCTGCATGTGTCCTTGCTTGCCCCACCCCTCACCCACCTCCATGAACGACCACTACCCTCCCCACCATCCCAGGCGTGCGGCATGTGGTGGACCTGTGCGCTGCCCCCGGCTCGTGGAGCCAGGTGCTGAGCCGGCGGCTGTACCTGCCCGCGCTGGCGGCCGGCCTGGCGGGAGAGCAGCTTCCCAAAATTGTGGCGGTTGACCTGCAGCCCATGGCGCCCATTGAAGGCGTGACGCAGCTGCAGGTGGGCATAAGAACGGGGGGGGGAAGAAGATTGGGACAGGTTGGGACAGGGCTTCAGACGGGGCTTGGGACAGGGGTGCGGACACGCGCATGCGCTGTTGTGCGTGTTTGAGTGGCAGCCGGTGGCGCCCACTGAGATGCAGCTGCAGGGCGGGTGGACATGGGGGCAGGGGCGCCGATTCTGTGTGCGCGGTCGTGCGCTTGGAGTTACTGCACGCGTGGCGTGCGTGAGGGCTGCACGACAAGACCTCTACGGCCGCCCCCCTGCCCGCCCCCTGCCCACCCTCCGTCCCTCCCTGCGCGTGCCGCCCCCTCCGCCCCCCAACACAACACACAACTCTGAACTCCATACTACATACAACTCCATACCGCAGGGCGACATCACGTCAGAGGCCACCGCCCGAGAGGTCATCTCCCACTTCCACGGTCACCATGCAGACCTGGTGGTGTGCGATGGGGCGCCAGACGGTGAGGGGGCGGCGCAGGCGCCGCTGCCTGCCTGCCTGCCTCTCCCTCTGCCCCCGCCCCCGCACTGCCTGCCTGCCTCTCCCTCTGCCCCCGCCACCGCCCCTGCACAAGTCGGCCAGCGGCTGTGCACCTGCTCCCGAGTGTGCCACCCTCGCCCCACACGCCTGGCTGCGCGTATGCCAGCCCAGCCACGCTGCCGCCGCCCTGGCTGCCTGCGTGCCTGCCCCATCTCTTGCCTAACCGTGCACCAGCAATCCCACCCGTCCTGCCCTGCAGTCACCGGGCTGTGCGGCATGGGATGAGCCAGACCAGAGCCGGCTTGGCCAATCCTGTAGGCCCCTGCCATCCGACTGCTGACCCTGCTTGCCTCCCCACTAGTGCCATGCTGCAGTGACGGGCCTGCACGACATGGATGAGTACGTCCAGAGCCAGCTGATCCTGGCTGCCCTCACCATCGTGGCGCACGTGCTGGCGCCAGGTGGCACGTTTGTGGCCAAGGTGGGGCGGAGGGGTTGAGGCACCCGTGTCAAACGGTGCCTGTTCAACCAAAGGCGGCAGCGCCACGTGGCACGTATGGCCAATGTGGGATGGGGGGTACAAGCGCCATTGTCAGGCGGTGCCTGCCGTCCCAAAGGCAGCAGCGCCAGGTGGCACCCTGTGCAGGCGTGACGTCGGGTGAGACACGCGGTTCGGACTTGCTGGCTGGTGCCGTGTGCCCCCCGCTTGATGCCGGCCTGCTGACTGCACCTGTCCCGCGGCTGTGGTGCCCACAGGTGTTCCGTGGACGGGACGTGTCCCTGCTCTATTCGCAGCTCAAAATATTCTTCCCCGACGTCACAGGTGGGTGGGTGTGTTGGGGCACACAGGCGGGTGGGAAGGCAGGGCGCCCGGAAGAAGAGTCAAAGCATATTTCATTTTTGAACTGCAAATCTGGCGAGCCTTTCTTCTTGCACCCCACCCCTGTTGCACTGCAGCGGCCATGCCTAAGAGCAGGCACACCAGCTGCCTAGGGTTTGAAAACCACCTGTCCCGCTATATCCGCTTCTCTGTTGCCCGCCTCCCTTGCATCCTCTGCAGTCGCCAAGCCCAAAAGCAGCCGCAACAGCAGCATAGAGGCGTTCGTGGTGTGCCGCCGCTACGCGCCGCCCCCAGGCTTTGAGCCGGCCCAGCTGCGGGCGCTGCTGCAGAGCGCGTGGCAGGCATACGGGCCGGAGGCGCAGCACAGGTGGGGGGCGCCGGCACAGGTGGCGTGCTCATCGCCCCCATGCATCCCCGCTCCTTCATCCGCACCCCGCTGCCGTGTCTGCCCGCCTGCCTGCATGCATGCCGCACACGACCCGCCTCTCCCCTGCGCCTTTGCAGGCCATTTCCCGGGCGCTGCGCTCGAGGCACTCACCTGCTCGCGTCCCTGCAGGCGGCTGGGAAAGCTCTGGAGACAATCTTGCCTCACTCCCTCCCAACCGCCCCTCCCGCTCCCTGGTTCCCGCAGCCCTTTGATGCGCCAGCTGGTGCCTTTCCTGGCATGCGGCGACCTGGACGGCTGGGATGCAGACCAATCATACGACCTGCCCGCAGACGGCTACGTCACCCTGCCGCCTGTGCAGCCGCCCACGGCGCCGGCCTACCGGCGAGCGGTGGAGCAGCTGCGGGGAGGCGCGCCTGGCGGCGGCGGCAGCAGGCATGCGGCGCACGCGACAGCAGCGCTCGGAGGGGCAGCAGTAGGGGCAGGAGGTGGAGGTGCAGCGGGAGCAGCAGCGGCAGCAGCAGAGGCAGATGGCGAGTAGGTTGCTGTATTGCCATGCACCGCGCCGGACCATGCTGCCCTCGTCCTTGCATATATGCTCCTGCTGTGCCGGGGGCGTGGCCTTACAGGGCGCTGTGCACGCGCATTGTGCTTCCAAGCTGGGCAATGCAGTGTCACAATGCATGCGCACGGATACGGGTGGTGGGAACAGGGGGTGCTGGTACAGGGGGCAAGCCCGGCAGGGCAGGGCGGGGCAGGGTATGAAGTGCTGTGATGCGCAGGCAAGACGGGGGCAGCACCTTGAGGGGGGCTGCTGGCCTTTGGGAGGGCTCCGATGTTGCCAGATGCCCCGGGGCTCGGCATGAACAGGCTGCCGCACAGGAAGGATCATGAAGCGCCAACAAAGCACTAGGAAATGCGTGCACACACAAAAGGGGGGCCACAGACGATCGGGGGCAAACAAATGGGAGGGAAAAAATGGGAGGGGAGGCAAGAGAGGACGGGCTGGCTGGCGGGGCGGCAGTGTACAGCGGGCGGGGCGGCTGACAGGGTGTGAGGAAAGAGGGTGCTTGCCACCTGCTAAGAGGACACGGGCCTCGGGCGGTGGTGGTGGGGTGGGGCGGGGGGAGGCTCTCGGGCAGGCAACCAGATGTTGCCGTGAAAAAGAATGAGCAGCGGGAGCCGGGCAAAGAGGCTGTCCAATGCGGTACGTTATTGGGGCTGGGCCCTGGCCCTGGCTTGGTAGCATGTCGCCCAGTGTTCAGGAGCGTTGTTGTTGCTTCGGCATTCGGGGTGCTGGAAGGCGTGCGCAGGGGTGGTCAGTTCTGTGACGCCTGGATGGCGCCTGAGCCTGCCAGGGTGGCCGCCAGCAGGGCAGCTGCCGCCTGAGCAAAGGCATCGGAGGGGGTCAGCGCTGCCTGCTCATGCTGCTGCGCCTGCTGCTGCGCCGCGTGCTGCACCTGCGCCGCTTGGGCTTCTGCAGGGGAGGGGCTGCGACGTGCCGGCTGCTGCTGCGGCGGCTGCTGCTGCTGGGCGGGCGAGGGGCTGTGGTGCAGCGGCGGCGGCGCCTGTGCCTGCTCCCTCTTGACTGACTCGTGCGCGTGCTGCACTGGCGCTGCCTGCTGTTGCGCCGGCGATGCCCGCGCAGTCGGGGAGGCGCCTGGGGAGCGCTGCCGCTGCGCCTGCTGCGCCTGCTGCGCCTGCTGCTCGTGCGGGGCAGGCGGGGGCGGGGTGGGGCCCTGCTGCAGGCGCTGCAGCTGGGTGGCGGCCTCATGCAGGGCACTGATGGTGGGCTCGGGAGCGACAGCAGCAGCCTGACGCTGGGGCTGCGCTTGGGTCGGGTGCTGCTGCTGCTGTTGCTGCTGCTGCTGCTGTGCCTGCTGTGCCTGCTGTGACTGCCGCTGGGGGAAATGCTGCGCATGCTGCTGCTGCGGCGGTTGGAAGTGTGGGTACTGCGGCGGCGGCGGCGCATACCCACCCGACTGCTGCTGCCCCTCGCGCCACAGCTTGACGGGCCTGGGGTGGTCGTTCTTGGCGGCATACAGCCCGCATGCGTTGCACAGCGGCAGGCCGGTGGTGCGGTCCTTGCGCCAGAACGGAGTGCTGGTGGTGTGGCAGTTGGAGCAGATCTGCGCGGGAGGGCAGACGGGGGGGGCCGGAGGGAGAGGGAGCAGGGCGTAAGAGAGGGTGTGGTACCAGGGGGTCAGGGCCAGCCGAGCAACACTCGAGGGACAACACAATGGGGGATGCGGGGCCGGCTGAGCGGATGCAAGTCACGGCAGCATGCAGAGCAGGGATACAGCACCCCCATGGCGGCGCCCATCCAAGGCATGACCAAGGCAACCTGCGGATGGCTCAGCGCGCGCCACCTCGCACCTTGCCATTGCCGCTGGGCGGCGTGTAGGCGCCGCCGGCGGGCGGCGCGGCGACGTACGTCCCATCCTCCCGCCGCGCCCGCTTGCGCGCGAGCTCTTGTGAGCCATCCGAAGCCGCGCCAGCATCCAGCGACCAGTCGCGCCCGCTAAAGCCCGAGGCATTGGGCCCTCCAAAGCCTGAGCCGCCATTGGGCATGGCGGGTGCGGCGCTGGCATCGGGTGCCTCGCTGCCGGCACGACCAAACAGGCCCACTGCAGTCAGCAGCGGAGGCGCCACCGCAGGCGGCTGCTGCCCCGTGCCCATGGGGCCGGCGCCGGCGTGCTGGGACATCTGCAAACGCTGCTGCTGCTGCTGCTGCTGCTGTGGCGGCGGCGGCGGCTGCTGCTGCTGCTGTGGTGGCGGAGGCAGCATACCCGACAGCCCGGCTGCGGCCGCGGCCACCATCTGAGCGGCGGTGGCCGCAGAGAGGTCGCTGCTGGAGAACTGGTGCTGTTTTTGGACATGCTGCTGCTGCTGCTGCTGCTGTTGATGTTGCTGCTGCTGCAGTGTTGCCGCCAGCTGAGCGGCCGGGGGCAGCGTGCGCGACGACTGCGCCGCCTGCAGCAGCTGGAGGGCGGCCGTCGCCACTGGGCTGGCAGTAGGCGGAACCAGCAGCTGAGCCAGCTGCGGGTGAGCCGCCTGCGCCGCCTCTACCGCATTTTGCAGGCCGCCACGGGCGATCTCGAAGAGCTGCGGTGGGGGCGAAGGGCGGAACGGGTGAGCTGCGGCGCAGCTACCAGCGCAAGCGGGGCTGGGCACGGAGGGGCGCTTGCAGCGCTTCGGCACCAGGGGTGCGCAATTGCACAGGAGGGCACGCGCAGCCACTTGCGCTGCTCCAAGCGGCGCACAAGAGCAGCCCACTTTGCTCACCCGGCCGATGTCGCCCTTCCCCCTCACCTGCGCCCAGAAAGCCACTGCGTCAAGCTGAGGGGTGAGGGATTCGCGAGCCGGCTGCTGCTGGAAGGGCTGAAACGCCGACGGCGCCGCCTGCGCACGCTGCGCTGAGGGCCCGGCTGCACCGCCACTCGCTGCGGCGCGACCTAGCTGCGCCAAAAGGCCTGCGAGATCACTGGGGACGGCGTTGGCTGCAGAGCCGCTGGGGTCGCTCTGTGGCACGGTCTGGGGTTGGGGCTGCTGGAACCACCCCATACCGCCTCTACTTCCGTGTATGAGTGCCCCGAGAGGCATGGGAGCAACAAACGGGGAGACGTTGACCGGAACTCTCAGCCTCGGGTTAGATGATCTGCCCAACTGCGCCAGAGATCGGACCTGCTGGATCAAGCACCGAAATTCGCTTCGGTTTGTCGCTCCAGTTGTGCCACAGTCGTGTGGATGCCATAACAGGCAGGGATACGTGGTCTGATTTTCGTGGAAGACCAGCCCACTTGTGCGCACTTGTACAGAATGCACCCCGCCGGCTAGCCGAGTTGCCGAAGCCGCCGCCGCCCTGGGACAGGGGCCCTGCTGGCATCCAAGGAGCGGCCCTTGTTCTGATTCCACATGGTGATTGAAGGTACCTGGCAAGCATCCCGTCTCAAATGCAGCACAGGACTTGGCTGGTGCCAAAGAATCTCTCAAATTGACACAGCGGTGTGGGTTCCGCGTGCCTGTATACACGGTGTCCGCACGCTCGGTCTGCCCAAGGCATGGCGGGCACAAACAAAACGCCACTTTTAGCATTGGGATGAAATAAGCAGGCATGGTGTGATGCAGGCTGGGCTTGGGGATGCGTAAGGCAGCGGAACCTTAAGCGCCAGCCTGCTGTTGTGCCGCCCGCACAACGTTGTACTATAGCCAGCACAGGTACCAAGCTTGCTGTGCAAGTGGGGAGCAGCGCAAAAAGTGATGCACATCAATTGGGTTCGGGGGCTCTCAGTCTGCTTCAAACAAACATCTCTATGAACGCACGCTCTTCAATAAGCGCCCCCAGCCATGCCGGCCGATGCCGCCGCTGCGCATGCCGCTGCGCGTCGCCTGCTCCCATCACCCCGGCGGCTGACGCTCCCGTCTCCGTCGTGGCGGAAGAACATTCAAGACTTTCCGAGGGAGCAAAGTCAAGGTAGGCAGGCAGCGTGTTAGCAGCCGCGCCGCTACGGGCCGCTCCAGCCGCTGCGGCCGCGCCGGCAATGAGCGGCCAGCTGGGCGGCGGCTGCAGCCAGCCGTCTCCGCCATCGCGCATATGAGAGCGGTCCGAGGCGAAGTGCTGCAGGAAGAGAGGCGCTGGGATGACGCGGTAGCACCTGCAAACACATGAGGATCGAGTGCGTGTCACAGGGTGAGCCCAGAGGGTTGGCAGGTGGTACAACCAGGCATGCCGTGGCAGGTGCAGGGCAGGGAGGGGCAGAACATGCTGCAGCGGGCCCTCTTTCCTGTGCTGCAGTAGCTGGCATGCTCCGGTATGCGCACGGTGTCCCAGCGCGCTCCGTCCAGGCACCCTGCCCAGGGTGCAGGCGCACGCACCTGCGGTACTGCGGCGGCAGCGTGCCGCTGCTGCCCAGCAGCGCGTACTGCCGGTAGGTGTCGAAAGTGCAGGGGAATGGCTCCAGGGTGCTGCAGGTGGTGGCGAGTGCCGGAGACATACGTAGTGCGGTCAGGTAGGCAGGCATGCCGGGTGTACTAAAACAAGCAGCGCTCCATGCAGCAGCTCACAGCGCAAGCAGTGCACCCCTGCCGCTCCGTCGTTCAGGCACTGCGCGACTCACCAGTCCAAGTCAAAGACCAGCGCGGGCTGCCCGCCGCCGGGCCGCGCCACTGCAAACACGTGATAGTCCCACACCACTGGCACGCCGGCCGAGGCGGCGGCTCGCTGCCGCCACAGCGGCACCTGCGCCCATCATTCCAGCAACATGGTGTGACAAGGGCGGATTGTTTGGAGCTTGCGCATGCGGAGGGGCAGGGCGGCAGGGTCGGGGCACACCGATAGGCGCTGCCATAACCGCGCTCGATGGAAAAAAGGTGCGCCCGCCCGCGCCCCTCCCTGCTGCCGCCCTTCTCACCGTTTTGGAGTGGTTGCTGACAAAGACCACAAACAGCTCGGCCCCAGGGCCCATGCTGCCTGCCTCCAGCAGGGTGCGCGCCAGGAAATACACATTCTCCTCACAGTAGCAAGCCTGCAAAGCGGGCGGCGGGCAGGGAAAGCGTATGAGGCTTTGCGTCCAACCGTTGGGCAGCGCGCACGCACATGAAGAGCGTGCAAGGGCTGCCGGCAGTAAAAAAAACGAGCCCAGTCACCTAACGCCCTACTTGGTAGGCAGCGGAAAAGCGTGCCGGCCAGCCCGGCCCGCCACTGGGCGCTGGCGGCGGCAGCGGGTGCTCGGGAGGCGCCGCCGGTGGTGTGCCGCCAGTGGCATCCGCAGCACTAGTTGCAGGCTGCTCGCCACTCGCATCGGCTGATGTCGCCTCCCGCGGGCCTTGCGCGCGCTGCGCTTGCTCCTTCGCCAGCAGTCCCCCGCTCATGGGTGCAGGCCTGTCAGGGTTGCCGCTGCAAAGACTATGCTTGAGCTGGTTGCGTTGCCGAGATCAATGAGAGATGCAACCGAGATCAAACTATCGCTAATTGCGCGGCCGGGAGCCGACAAGGACCTGCTCATCAGCATCCGCCCAGGGCTGAGTCCCCATAAATTTTCTCGCACTCCTGCTGAGTCCCGCTTGTGTCAATTGAACCAGCATTCAGCGCGCCTTTGTCCACTGCCACTCTGCTCTCTTCCGCCAGCTCAGTTTGACCATGTTGCTGGGCCTCTCGCGCTGCCTCAGCTGGGAGGATCAGGGGCAGCAGTTGGGGCTGCAGGGCGATGCAGCCGGACCAGAGGCCGAGCGGGAGGCGCCGGGGCCCGAGGGCGGGGAGGCAGGGGCGCAGGCGCCGCTGGTGCCGTCACCTGAGCAGCCGCACGTCAACCGGGCAGAAGAGGTGGCGCAGCTGGAGGCTTACTTGGCGCAGATTGAAGCACGCGGGGACCCAGAAGATGGGGGGCTGCCGGATGCCTTCCCCGACCTGGTGCAGCGGCTGGTGCAAGAGCGGCGGGAGGCGTGCGCGGCGCTACGAGGTGGGCGGAGGCAGTGGGGGGTGCGTTGGGTTACAAACAGCTGCCACATTGCAACACGTGGTAGTGCACCCTGCAGCTCAGATCAGTTGCGGCCCTGGTGTGCTCACCCTTCCCCTCCCTGCCACACTGGTCCCAGGCTGGCTGGCTGCCGCTGCACCCACCCCGGCGCCCCACCCGGCTGCCGCCCCAGCACCCACCTGGGCGCCACCCGCGGGCACAGAGCCCAAGCTGCGCGCCGCCCTGCTCAAGGTGCAACAGCTCGACGGCGCCCTGGTGGCTGCTGACCAGCACGCTGCCGCGGTGGCAGAGGCGGGGCGCAAACTGGAGGAGCAGCGCCACGGGCAGGCCGGCGGCAGCGACGAGGCAGAGGTCAGCGGCGGCGGCCTGTCGGGGGCCATGGGGCGCGAGCGCCGGAGGATGCAACGTGAGGGGCAGCTGCAGCAGGCGCTGCAGGACGCTGGCGGTGCAGCATCTGGCGCCCACTGCAGTGCTGACGCCGATGCTGGCCCGGGGGCGGGGGAGCTGACTCGGGAGCAGGAGGCGGTGCTGGAGGGGCTGCTGGGCCAGGCAGAGGAGGCAGGGACTTCCACCAACCCCTATGATGCCCACATGACCGAGCTGGCTGCAATTGACGCACAGCTGGCGGCTCTGGGTGGCGGCGGGGAGGCTGCTGCAGCGGCGGCGGTGCCCAGTGATGTGTCAAGCGAGCGGCAGCAGGTGGAGCAGGATGAGGACGACCTGGAGGCCGGCAAAGTTCTGTACCAGAGGTGAGGCTTGCTGTGTGTGTGGATTTGGCAGTGCATTTTGAAAAGAAGGCAGATGGGTGCGCCTGCCTTGCCACCCCCAACCAGCCCCACACGTGCTGCTTGGCACCTGCAGGGCCCAGGAGGAGGCGCGGGCTGTGGCGCAGCAGCTGCGCAGCATTGAGGCAGCCCTCCGTGCACTGCGCACGGGCGGTCCGCCAGCTGCAGCGTGCTGAAGGCGCGAGGGGTGAAGCGGCGTGGGCATCACCGCCGGAACTGCCGCGGCGCCAAGTGCCGCCGCCAAGCTGGCACGCCTCCCCGCCCGGTTCTCTCATTCTCCTGGCAGGCATGGCCTCAATTTATTATTAATCAACTCCCCACGCATCAGCAAGCTCTCTGTGGCACCTTTCTCTTGTGTGCAAGAAGCGAGAAGCTTTCACAAAGCAGCGGGCGGGCTTGTCTGTGCAAGCACAGTCTTCCAGGAAACTCTTGAGGAGCAAGTCGTTTTGGGTTAGGCAGCAGCGGCGCGGCAGCTTGGCGGCACCACTTTGCATCGCTCCTGTGCAGGTCGGTGCGCGCTGCCACGTTGCCTTAGACTGTAGCAATAATCGAAAAATTGCGCATCACTGCCGCCCATCAAGTTCGGCCGGCTCTTGAAAGCGGGCACCGCCGCCGCCTCCTGCCGCCTGCCGCCGTTCCCACGTGCAGGGTTCTAGCCCACAGGCAGCCTCACCTTGAGCAGCACGGTTCTGTTTTGAGCCATGGGGAAGGGCGTGCCTATCAAAGTGAGCGCCAAGCGGTCGCGCGGAGGCACCGAGTGCATGGAGGAGGTGAGGAGCAAGCGGCGGGCCCTGGCGTGCCCTGCCTGGCTCTGCCGCCGTTGAGCCGTGTCCGTCCCGTCCGTTGCCGGCACTGCTGCAGTGCACTGCCTGCTTGCCGGCCCATTGCTGCCCCATCGTGCAGGTCTGCTCTCTGTAGCACCAGAAGACGCGGGTGTCTGTCGGGCCGCTTCCCAAAAGTCGGCAGTTTGCCCCGCCTGCCCGCCTCCCTCTGCCCACCCCATGCGCGTGCTCCACTGCCCCGCCCTGCACCGCAGATGAACGCCTTCTTCAACTGCATGGCCCGGTTCATTGAGGTCGAGGACAAGTGTGCGGTGGAGCGGCGGGCGCTGACAAACTGCGCCACAGCGGCGGTGAGCTGCCGCCGCTGATGGCTGCCGCAGGCTGGCTACCTGGCTGGCTCGCTTGTTGGTGGGCAGGCTGGTCCAGGCCTGAAAGGGGTCGGCGGTCCAAGTGCAGGGCATGAGCTGTGCTGCAAGTTCAGAACCGCAGTTGCCGGCACAGGCCATGGCACAGGCACACACACCCACGTGCTGCTGCTGCTGCTGCTGTGGTGCTGCTGCCTGACGCACGTCCTGCTGTGGGTGCCCCTCGCTGCTGCAGGCACGGAAGGGCAAGGTGACCAACACACTCAACTTCCACCTCAACCGCATCAGCCGCATGATCCGGCGGTGAGGCGCGCCCAGGGCCGGCCACCCCCACAGCAGCACAGGCTGCCACCCCCCGGCCCTGTCGGCCGCCGCACCCACAGCGCTCCTGCCTGCCCCTCAGAACGCCACCTTGCTTGTCCCGCAACCTTGTCCCGGCACTGACGTGCCGCCTCCCAGCATTGCCCATGTAACTCCACACAATTCGGCTGCCATGCAAGTCAGGAGAGGGTGGGACAGTTGCTGCGTCGGCGCAAGCGGGACGGCTGTCGTCTGTCCATGCCCGCTTTGGCTGGTGGCTCTGGCTATGCCTGCCTCACAGGCTGCTTCACATCCCCGGCACGCTTGGACTCACGTTGATCTGTCTATACAGCACGGGAGCTGGCATGCACACAAAGAACACGAGCATGCTGTTCACCCGTCGGCCCATCACGAGTCAAAAAGTCACAGGCAGGCAGGCAGGCTCAGAACACGTTGATTTGCTTAAGTCACAACCGAAAGTCCCCCGGGGTGGCGCTTGTTTGTTCCATACGCATGCATGCATGCAAAGGCCGCTGCAGCCAGCCGCTGCCAGCCGCTTGAGCTCATCTCAGCCTCTGGTGCGCGTGGGGCGCAGGAGCCCCTGTCCCGGCCCCTCCCCAGCTCAGTGCTCCGTCTAAGGCCAAGATAGGGTGCCCTCCCCGCCGCACGGGTCTGACCTCAGTCCAGGAAGGGCAGCAGCACCTGCGCCAGCTCCGGCATCTTCCCCGCCTTCCTGCTGCTGCGCTCAATCTTGGCGGACACCTCGGCGGCCTTGGCGGCCAGGCTCTCACGCAGCGCCTCCAAGGAGCGCGCCTGGGCACCGCGCTGCTTTGACGCAGCCTCCTCCATCTCCTGCGAAGGCAGAGGGGGGAGGGGAGGGGCAGCGGGGCGGTGAGGCGGAGCGGTGAGGCGGCTTGGGATATGGCGGCTGGGGGAGGGTGGTGCGAGATGCGCCCGCCGGCGGGCACAGGCAGCACACGGAGCACGTGTGGCACTGCGGGGCAAAGGCAGCTGTGCCCGATGTTCCGCCCCTAAATGCCTCACCCAGCCTTGCAGCAGCTGCAAGGCAGCCCAAGCCCGCGCCCCTCCCCCCCGCGCGCAATCCCAACCCCCGCCCTCCCGCCTCACCGCCGCAGAGGAGGACACCCGGTCGTACATCACGCGGTACTCCTCCCACAGCGTGTTCAGCTGCTGCTGGAAGGCCAGGGCGGCGGAGTCAATCTCCCGCATCTGTGGCGGGTGGGCGGGTGTGTGATTGGTGGGTGAGGCCAAGTAGCTGGGGTGGGGTGAGCAGCAGGGACGGCGGCAGGGGCAGGGAGCACATTGGGAGACCGCCCCGCCATTCGTATCTGGCCCAGCCCGTCACGGTCAGGGTCCCCAGCACCCGTTGCATCCACATCCTTTTCTAGGGCACAGAGATACCTTTGCCCATCGCCAATCCCTGTAAACACACCTCCCACACGTTGACCAAGCCACACCAAACCAACCAACACCACCCCATCCCTACCCACGCACCTTTGCGTCCAGCTGCTTCTCCAGCGCCGTGAAGCGCTGCATGGCCTGGCTGGTGAGCTTCTGCGCAGCTGCCGCCGCCTCCTTCTGCTGAGCCTCCACCGCTGCGCTGATCTCGCGCTCAAGCGCGTCCACCATCTCGACCTGAACGAGTCAACCATACGGGAGGGTGTGAGGGGCAGCACATGCGGAGAGGGGATGCCTGCCAAAGGAGAGGAGGGAGGCTTGATGAGCCTCCGCGTGCCGCACCAGGCCTCCTTGTCCCGCCCTGCCCCTGCCACCCACACACCTCCTCAACGTGTGCCCCCGCACACATCCTCACCCCAGCCTCTTCCCCACCTGCCTCTTGGCCGTCGTCGCCGCCCCGCCAAACGCTGCACCTCACCATCGCTGTTTCAGCAACAGAGCAAAAGACTCAAGAAAAAAGTGATAAATCTGTTGAAATATTAAATGTGAAAGATAGATTAAGCGGCACACCTGCTTCTTGGCCGCCCCCGCCTTCTTCTTGCGCATCAGCTCCACCAGCACCGCCTGCACCGCCGCCAGGTCGCTTTCCTCCTCATCCTCGCTGTCGCTGCAGGGAGGAAGAAACACGGTGACATTGAAGACGGTGAACAGTGCACATGCATACATGAGTGCAGAGGTACCATGTCGGCGTCACCCTCATCCTCGCTGCCACTGCAGGGGTTGAGGGGTGGACGGACGGCCACATGAGGCGGGAGAGGCAGAGGGGTTGAGGCGGCAGATGTGGGCGGGAGGCAGGGGTGTGTGCAATGCAAGCCAGGGGATGAAGGGGCGAGCGTGGCGGCCGGTCAGCTACGATGATAGCTCGCCACCAGTGCAGGCCTGCTGTGGTTCCCTCAGCAAGTGCCTCCAGCAGCAGCATGCGAAAAGCACCGTAAACTAGCCTCTCCTCCCCGCCCTCCCTGCCTTCCCTACCCACCTCTCCTCATTCGGCGTGGCGTTTGCATGCCGCCGCTTCACCGACTGCAGCAGGTGGTGGATGCTCAGCGCAGGCTGGCTGTCGTCCGCCGGCTGCCCAGCTGCCGCCGCTGCCGCCGCCGCGCCCGGTGCCTGGCGCGCCCCGGGGCGTGCCCTGCCGCCCGGCGCCCTGCCGCCGCCGGCAGCCGTCCCCGCTGCATCGTCCGCCCCAGCCCGGGGTCGCTTCTGCTTGCCGGCCGACAGCTGTCCCAGCGACTCCAGAGCACGCTTGCCTCCTGCAGCAGCAGCTTTGCCGCCGCCGTTGCCGCCGCCGGCACCGGCCGCCTTGGCTGCCGCCGCCGCCTTCGGCTGCGGTGGCTGCAGCTGCTGCTTGCCCTTGGCTTTGGTGGCAGCGTTGGTGGCGGTGCCGCGGCGCGCAGCTGCTGCCCCCACAGGTGCCAGCCCCTCCTGACTGAGGGTGGTGGTGAGGCGCGTGGGCTTGGCGGCTGTGAGGCCCAGCAGCGGTGTGGGGCCTGTTTCCATGGGGCAGGGGAGAGGTGGGCATGGCAGGTCTGTGCAAGGGGGCCATGGGCATCAGCCAAAGGGCTGACGGGCATGCCTGAGGGGGCAGGGGCTTCCTAGGTTTGCGTCCAAGGTGATGACCGGGCAGGTACCAGGCAGCTGCTCATCAGTTGAACTGCCCCTGCAGGCCCACTTGCGCAGCTCTGCAACTGCTGCATGGCACCCAACAAGAGCAGCACGACTGCAAAGCGCCCGACAGCAGCAGCAGGCCTCCAGCCTCTTCCGACCTGCCCGCCCCGCCATGCACCGCCCACACGCCGCCGATGCGCGAGCATCATCGACAGCAAGCAGCACCAGCGGCAGCAACAGAAGCAAGCTCACCCTTCCGGCCCGCCCCGCCAGCGGCAGCCGCCGCCTTGAGTTCAGCCTTGCTGCGCCGCCCGCCCGTGGCGCCGCTGGGGCCGGGCTGGGCGGCGGCGGCAGCGGCGGCGGTGGCCCTGGCAGCCGTCTCTGCTGCTGGGGGCTCCTTTACTGCTGTGAACTTGAAGCGCTTGGTGATGTGGCGCAGCCTGCAGGGACGAAGCTCAGAATGTATGGACCTGTTGAGTTGACGTGTGGGGCAATCTGCCGCGGCCTGGGGGAGGCAGCAGGTGGGTGGGGAGCGGGTGGAGGACAGTGGCTTCCCCCAGCCCCATCTCTCCTCCCCTCACAATCTAACCCGTCCTCAGCGGCCCACACAGAACACACACACCTTATGACAAGCTGTGCCCCATGCACCCGATCCCACCCCACCCCACCCTGCCCCAACCCCACTCACTCGTCCTCCCCCACCAGCATGTCTGGAACCTCTGCCTCTGCGGGGCGGAAGTTGGTCCAGCCCTGCAGGTGGCGGGTGCCGTGGGAGCGGTAGCCGCCTGCGCAGCAGGGAGAGGGGGGGAGGATGTTGGGAGGGGTCAAGTGTCTGAGCACCAATGCTGGACTGTTTGGCAGGATGAGCTGGCGAGGCTGGCAAGCTAGCAGGGCTGGCAGGGCTGGCGACATGGCATCCAGACAGCACAGCACGGGCCCACTGAGCGCCAGCACGCGGGCAGGCTGCAGCTGCGAATCGGCCGCCTGGCAGCGCACCTGCCGCACCGGCCTCCTCATCGCTGCCCTCCTCCTCCCCCTCCTCCGCCTCGTCATCAGCATCGCCCAGCGAGCCCCCCAGCCCTGCCTTTCCAGCAGGCACTGCCGCCTCCTCCTCCTCCTCCTCACTCTCCTCCTCCTCCTCGTCTCCCTCGGGCGCGGCCTGCCCCCCTGCTTCCTCCTGCTCCTCGGATGCCGCAGCTGCTGCGCCTGCTGGCTCGGAGCCGCTGGGCACGGCGACCAGCTCGGCCTGCGCGGAGGGAAGGCAGCGAGCCAGACAGCCAATGAGAAAAGCAGCAACACAGGCGAGCACATCAGCCTGCGGGGAGTTCAAAAGAAGGGAGGCAGCCGTGGCGCTTGGCAGGCAGAGCTTTAAGAGCAGGCCGACCAGGTGCATGGTCAGGCAGATTTGTGCAACCCACTGAGGCTCACATCACTGGGTGCAGCTGGACACTGCGGGGGCCACGGTAACAGCTCTGCGCCCTTTCTGTGCTGTCCCACCCCAAGCCCCGAGTCCTCGTCCCACGCCCTGCTCGTGACCCCATGCCCCTGCACACACCTCTGGAATCTCCCCACCCAGCGGCAGCTCCTCCTCGATGCCCAACACAGCAGCGGCACCAGCGCCGGCAGCGAGCGCCTGAAACATGACACACAAGGGAGGGCACAGGGGGCTCACAAGGGTTGGGTTGAGAAGGCACCCAGCGCACAGCAGGCTCAGCGGGACGAGGCGGTCATCAAACGTGTACCATGCTGTCATCCCTCCCCCCTGCTTCAACGCCTCTTCAGCCCCTCAAAATCTGACCCGACCAACTCATCGACCCCGGGAATCTTGTGGTGTGGGCTGCACACGAAGGGTCCCACAGGCCCCCACGCCCCAGGCCCAACCTGCCCTTCCGCCCCGCTCACCTCCTCCTCCGCATCCGCATCCTCCTCTTCCTCCACCTCCGCCTGCGTCTCCCGGACTCGCTTCTTTCCAATCACATGCATGGCTGCCAGCGGGGAGCGCAGCTGCTTGGGGCGGCCGGCGACGGCGCCGGCGCCGCCCCTGGTCTTGCCCCCAGCGGCCGGCTTCCTGGCCTGCGCCTTCGGAAGCAGATTGGGGTAGGAGTGAGCAACATAACATCGGCCGGGCGGGAGATGTCCTGCCCGGCCATCTCCCTGACCAGTCGGCCATCTCCCACCGTCAGGGAGATGGCCGGTCAGTAGAGGACGGTGGGCGTACCTGCTCCGCCCACGACACCCTGGAATCTCTCTGGTTGCACACCCACCTGGGGGCTGGCCTCGTCGAAATTGAACTCGTCCCCACCCCCGGCTGCGCCCAGCTCCCCCCCACTGCCCTCCTCCTCCTCCTCCTCCTCTGGCGCCGGCGCCTTGGCAACCTTGGCAGCCGCATCGGCAGCCGCCGCTCGCTGCGGGCGCTTGACTGCGCCACCGGCTTTGGGGGCGCCCGCAGCAGCGGCCTTCTTGGCCGGCCCTGCCCCAGCGGCGCTGCCAGCCTGCTTCTTCTTGAGGGCGGCAGGTGCCGCTTTGGGTGCTGCTGCCATCTGCTTCTTGGCAGCCACCTTCTGCTGGCCCTTGCCCTGGCGCTGCACCTGCCCCGCCGCCGCCCCCTCTCCTTCGCTCTCCTCCTCCTCCTCCCCCTCCTCCTCCTCCTCAGCGGCAGCAGCAGCCGCCTTTGCAGCCCTCTTCACCGCCGCTGCAGCCGCCTTGCCGCCGTCGCTGCCAGGTGCTGCCTTGCCCTTGCCCTTGCCCTTTGCCGCCGCGGCGGCAGCGGCCTCCTTGGCCTCCTTGGCAGACGCCGCCGCCGACGCTGCCTGCTGCTGCTGCTGCTGCTGCTTCTGCTTGAAGAGGGGCTGGCGGGAGGCGTGGTCGTGTCGCAGCTCGGAGTCGCTGTCACTGTCGGCCTCGCTGGGCTCCGCTGCTGCCGCCTGCTTGGCCTGCACTCACGGGTAGAGGGGGAGGCATTGTTGTCAAGCTGAGCAGGGGAAACAGTTGAGGAGGTAGGCCGCAGGCTCGCGGGCCTCCCCTGCTGCCGCCTGTTTGGCCTGCACAGCGGGGCAGGGAGCACAGATGGCTGTGAGAGCAGAAGGGGCACAGGTGGTGAGGTGAGCTGGACAACCCAGGCAGGCGGGTTGAGTGAGTGAGGTAGCAGCAGCCCCTGAACGTTGGCAGCAGCAGCGGCGGCACAGCGCAGAGCACCGTGCCTGCCCAGCTTCCTCCAGCCTGACACAGCAAGGCAGAGTGCAGCATGGCGCACCATGGGCTAAGGGCGCGCCTTCCCCAGCCCATGCCCCTCCACCCCAGCCATCCCCCTGCCACACTGCCTCTCATGCACCACTCCACCCTATACCCACCCCACTCCATCCTGCCCCTCCAACCCATCCTGCACCTGCCCCTCCCCCCACCTTCTTCTCCTCCTCCTTCATCCAGCTGGGCTCAGGA
Source organism: Micractinium sp. NFX-FRZ (assembly GCA_029339195.1). Lineage (NCBI taxonomy): Eukaryota > Viridiplantae > Chlorophyta > Trebouxiophyceae > Chlorellales > Chlorellaceae > Micractinium > Micractinium sp. NFX-FRZ. Next base: position 57,931 of record JAPTJF010000297.1, read on the forward strand.
GACTCAGGAGCGCTGCCCTCTGCCGCAGCGGCAGCACCCGCCTCTGGAGCGGTCTCCTCGATGGGGTCATCCGGGCTAGGCCCCTTGCCGCGCTTTGCCTGCTTTGCAGGTGCAGCCGCCTGCTTGGCGGGCGCGGCGGCCTGCAGGGGAACAGTTGAGGCAGTGGGAGGATAGGCTCCGTTTCAGATGGGCAGGGGTGACCTGGCCTGGGCCTGGGAGGAAAGTGTAGGTGGAAGCTGATTTGCAGCAGGGTTGCAGCACCATACTCATGTGCAGCTCTTGCGCCAGATCCTCAACCTAAATGTTGGCTTACACTTTCTTCTGAAGAACTCCGCTCCTCCCCCTCACCTTGCCTCCCTTCTTCATCGCAGCCAGCCCCGCCTTCTTGCACCCGCCCGCCTGCTGGCCGCCCTCCTTGGCCGTGGTGGGGCGCTGCTGCTGCCGCTGCAGGACGCGCTGCTTGGCGGCAGCAGCAGGGCTCTCCTGCTGCAGCTGCTGTGCACGCTGCTTGGCGGCGGCGGCCGGGCTCTCTGCCAGCGTTGGCGGCCCCGCCTTGCCCTTGCCCTTGCCCTTGCCCTTCCCTTTCTCCTGCTGCGGCGGCGCCTGCTCCTCCTCCATCTTCCTCATCGCTGCCTTCTCCTTCTCCCTCTCATCTTCCTCAGTGCTCCACCCATCATCATCCTGAGCCGCCTGGGCAGCTCCTGCCGCCCCTACCGGCAGGATCTCTGGAGAGTTGACCTCCCCCTCCCCCACATGAGCCGCTTGGGCGGCAGTCTGGGTGGTGCGGGTGCCGCCGGTGGCGCCCGGCAGCTGGGAGCGGCGCTGCTGCTGCTGCTGCTGCTGCTGCTGCTGCTGCTGTGAGCGGCCGCCCTGAGAGCGGCCGCCCTGTGAGCGGCCGCGGCGCTGCGTCTCTGCCTCCTCTGAAGCCGTGGGCTGCACAGCAGAGGGCTGCACCCCATCTGCCTCACCGGGCGGGGGGGCACCATTGGCAGCGGGCGCAGCAGCGCCGTTCGCTGCTGCAGCGGGCGCCGGCTCTGCCTGCTGCGGCTGGGCTGGAGGCGGTGCCAGAGTGGCTTCAAAGCCCGGCAGCGGCGCTGGAGAGGAGGCGCGGCGCAGGAGGGAAAGCGGACGCTTGCCCGACGCCTGTGGCTGCGCCTGCTGCACCTGCTGCTGCTGCTGCTGTGGCGGCAGCGGGGGGCGCCCGGCGCCAGACCCCGTCTGGTTGCTGGCCGCTGGGGTCGGCCCGCCTGGTTTGTGACCTGCAGGCAACAAGGGGCAGCCACATCATGGTTGGTCCACAGCATGCTCAGCGGGCTCTGCTGTGGGGCATGCCAGGCTGGCGGCAGAGAGCCCACGTCATCCGCACCCTCTTGCCAGATGCTGGCAGAGCATGCCCAACTGCCCAGCCACGCCCCGCTCAATCGCACCAACCACCCCTGCCCAGCCATGCGCCCAGCACCCTGTGCATCCGCCCCAAATCATCATCCAGCCAGTCTCGTGCCCCTCCCCACCTGAGCGCGTCAGCGGCAGCGGCGCTCGCCCAGAGGAGCCGGTGGGACCCCCAGGGGCCGCCTTGGAGGCGTCATAGATGGTCAGGCCCCTGCAGCAAAAGGAAAAGGGAGGATGCAAGGGGGTGGGCGAGGAAGGCAGGCATTGGGAACAGGAGGGCCCGAGGCAACACGCCATGTCAAGCAGGTGCTGTGCGGTGCTTGCCTCAACGCGCCCCTCACCTGGCCGGCCCAAGCACTCCCCTCCCCCACCCCACACCACCCCCTGGCACTCACGTGGAGCACTTGCGCCCACGCTGGCTCAGGTCCAGCCCGCCGCCGGACACCGCCCCCTCCCCCACGAACGACAGGCCGGCGGCGCGCATGGCGGATGCCACCCGGGGCGCGTGGCTGGCCAGGCTGCTGAGGTCGCCAGAGCTGAACTGCATGATGAGGGAGGCCTTCCTGCGGGGTGGGAGGGAGGGAGAGGGGGAGGGAGGGAGGGGGGAGGAGCGGTTTGGGTTCAGGGGATAGACGAGAGAGAAGTGTGTGGCTGGCAAGGCTGCGTAGGCGCCCAAGTGACTGAGCTGAGGCACATGAGCATGAGGACCTTGCAGCAGGAAGGATGCGAAAGAGTGTACAGAGTGTAAGGGCTTTCTCTTCTGCCTCCGCAGGCTCACCCACCCGTCCACCTCCCCTCAATCCACCAAACATTCTCTTCCTCTCTCCCTATGATCCTTCCCCCTGACAGACACCCCACCCCATCACTCACCTTCCCACCCACCACTCGCCCACCCACCCCCTCACCCCTTGAACTCTTGTGACATCGCCTGCAGCGCCTGGGGCAGCTCCCGCGGGGTGACGTGCACCTTGGTGTACCCCGCGGTGGCGCCCGGGGATGCGTGCACACGCAGCACGTCGGCTGCGGAGGTGGGTGGGGTGGGGTGGAGAGGCAGGCATGTGAGAGCCAGCAGTGGAAGATGCAGGCACACCTAGCACGTTGGCTGCAGGGGTGGCTGGGGTGGGGGCAAGGAACAAAGCCAATGGCGGAGCCAGCAGTTCGCCTGGTGACGCGTGCACGCACACCCCACAACGGCTGCAGGAGGCGCCGCCAGAATGAGGCCAGGATGGGTACCGGGGAGGGTGGGAGGGAGGCAGGACCTGCATGGCCCACACCCAGCTCAACACAACCCAATGCAACACAAGCGCCTCCATGTTTGCTTTGCTGCCACCCACCGTAGGGGAAGATCACCATCTCTGGTGGCTCCTCCTCTTCTGCCTCCTCCTCCTCAGGCTCCGGCAGGCTGAGGCCCACGGTGAAGGAGCGCAGCCCAAAGTCGACCCACTTGCCGGGGCCCGCCACCCCGTCGATGCCGTTGATGCTCAGGCTCTTGGCCTGCACGCTGAACACGCTGCACAGCACCAGAAACGAGGGAGGTGCTTGAGTATGAGGCAGCTGCGGGCATCCGGCGCCGCCGCCCCCATAGGTGCTTGTTGATGCTCAGACTATTTGCCTGCACGCTGAACATGCTGGGAAGGGGTGGCACGGGACAGGGATGTGTGGGGCAGAAGGGACAGGTGGCTAGGGCTAGGCAGAGGGGCGGGGCATCGTAGGTTGAGGGCGGGTGGGCAGGGGGCACCAGGAGCTTGCAGTGCTCAGGGCAGCACGCAGCACGGTACAGTGCCTTCCAGGACCTCTGCGCCCAGCCTGCCGGTTCAAGGTATCAGCAGCTTGCGCAGCGCAGCACAGCGCGCACAGCGCAGCCCAGCATCACCCAAACACAGCCCATCACAGCACAGCACAGCGCAGGCTCCTTACGTCGCCTCCCCGCCCAGCCCCCGGTTGAATGGCACCAGCAGCTTGCGCAGCTCCCCCGGCAGGTCCAGGGAGCGCCCCTTGGGGCCGGTCCTGCTGACCAGCGCCTCCATGGCCGCCAGCAGTTCAGGGCGCAGGGCGGCGCGATGCTCGGCGCGTAGGGCGCCGGCACGGGTGCAGCGGTACAGGGCCTCGAGCAGGTCCACCTGGCGAGGGTGGGGTGGGGTGGGAGGGGTGATTGGTAACTAAGGTGTGGGCAGGGTTGGAGGGATGCGTGGTGATTGGGGCGTGGGCAGAGATGGGGGAAGGGGGATGGGGCTGGGGGAGCGCGAAGGTGCCGGGCCAGGCAGGAGAGGGCGGGGCAGGGCAGGAGGTGGTGTACAGGGCGCGGCGGGGCAGGGAGCAGAGCCTGACAAGCCAGGAGGCGTGGCAGTGTGACCGCTAGACAGGCAGCAGGCGGGCGGGCAGGCAGGCAGGCAGGCAGGCAGGCAGGCAGGCAGGCAGGCAGGCAGGCGGGCGGGCCCCACCTGCACGATGACGTCTCCGCAGGAGGGGAGCACGCTGCCAAACAGGGGGGCGGCGCTGCAGGGGCGCAGGCGGCAGCACAGCAGACATCAGGTGCAGCCCTCCTCGCAATGCTGCTGCATTCGTCACACACAGGAGGGGGTGCATGAGGGGGAGCTCTGCACCTGCATTGTGCTGCATTCACGAGCAGGCACCTCTGCCATCCCTTGGGCACACAAGTGTGCCCGCCTCCCTGCCCAGCCGCCGCCCGCCCAGCCTCCCCCCAAACACACACCCACCTGTCGGGCAGCTCCGCCAGCGCAGCGCAGTTGGCCTTGGAGTTGAGCAGGTAGTCCAGCATGGCGGTGGAGGCGGCCCGCTTGAGGGGCAGCAGGTCTCCCGAGGGGTCGGGTGCGACCAGCAGGGAGAGGAGGGCGGGGATGACTTGGCGGCCGTGCAGGTCGCGCCCACGCCGCGGCTTGCCGCCGCCGCCGTCGGCTGCGGGGAGGGGAAGGAGACGGTGACGGCGGTGAGAGGCAGGTGGGGGCAGCCACGCCAGCTGGTGCGGCACCAGCGTGTCCGACAAGTGATCATATGCAAAGCCTGTGCAACGCCTGTGCCGTTGCCGTGCATGCGGTCCCGGCCTCCTGGCTGGCGCCAGTTCTCTAGCTGGCACGCTCTCCACCTGCGTCCACCTGCCAGCCCCCATTACGGCACCTGCGGTCATCTCTGCCAGGTCGGCGAGGGAAGAGACAATTGCTTCCAGGCTCTCCGCCTGCGCCGGAGTCGGCCGCTGGCCGCCCGACACGGCAGTGGCCGCGCCCTGCACCAGCCCCACGAGCGCTGTGGGGTATGCTGGCCCAAGCAGGGCGCGCCGCTGGTCATCGCTGCAGGCGAATAATGGGCAGAGAGGGGAGGTACGCGAGATGAGGAGGCGACAGGCGGCCAGAAGTGCAGGGGTGCGTCAAGGCGTCGGCCGCGGCAGCCGCCGACCCGCTGCCTGCTGCTGCCTGCCGCCAGTCGCCGCAGGTGCCCACCTCAGGTCCACTCCGTCAAACGAGGCCTTGAGGAGCAGGTCCGCGGTCTCCAGGTTCTCCAGCGCCTGGGACGAGGTGGAACCCTGCGGGAGAGTGCAGGGCAAGCTTGGACGCTGGCTTCAAGGTCCCTCTGGCCTGCACATGCAGCACCCAGCATGCAGCAGCAGGCAGGCGTCCAACCTGGAGGCTCTGCAGCTCGCTGTTCAGTGCCCGCAGGCCCGCTTCGTCCAGCTCCAGCCTGTTGTTGTCATCCAGCAGCGCCCTCAGCGCCTCTGATAGCGCCTGGCGCGAGCCGTGCCTCCGCAGTAAGTCCTGCAGTGCGGTGCGGGCAGTCGAAAGCAGTCGAGCGCCGCCCTCGCCGCTGTGCGTGTCCTTGTCCCCTCAAAAGGCGCCTACCTGCACCCTCATCGCAACGAGGGGTCCTGAACCGCGCGGCTATGGGCGATGGCGCTCCCGTTCAAAGCGAATGCTACTGGACTCGCGGATCAGCGATGCTCAAGCGGCCCAGTTGGCCCAAGAGACTGGTACTTACAGGCCGTAGACAAGGAGGAACAGTATGCGACGGTATGCAGTTTCAAGGGCGGAAGAAAGGTATGCAGTTCCCGCCGCCATGCGGCCACGGCTGGCTCACGCGGACGCCAAGCAGCAGGGGCGCCTCAAGTACTCGTATCTACATTTCAGAAGTTAATCCACTGCCTAGGGGCTCTCAAAAGCCTCGACCAGCTGCACGCTGGCCGGCGCCTGATCCGGCAGCAGCGCGACCGAGGGGCTGGCAGGCGGCTTGCGTCCACCTGCCGCTGCCGGTGGCGGCGCCGGGGAGGCTCCCGGGGCCTTGCCAGTGGCAGCTGGTGCTGGGCCCGCCGACGTCTTAAAGTACGTCTGCCAAGCGCCGCAGCTGTACGTCTTGCCTCGTGCCGAGACACAGGTTGTGGGTGGCTTGCGGCATGTCTGGCGATCGGCATTCTTCTTGAGAAAGCACCTGCGGGGCAGCAGGGGCAGTGGGGGGCCCAGAGGTGGGTGACCTTAAGGAAGATTCTCAAAGGGAGGAGGGGGCTGAAGCCAGGTGGTAGGTGGCATCTCTTTCCGCACCAGCTCTGAGCGCTTGTACCACCAAACACGCCTGGCACCAGCTCAGGTGGACCGCCTGGAAGTGCCAACTGGACCCATGAGGTTGCCTGGCCTGGCCCTCATGCTGCCCGCCCCACCCCCTGGCCGCGCTCACTTTTGCTGGAGAGGATTGTATGCAAAGGAGTCGCAGCCGGGCGCGGCGTCGCAGGCCAGCATGCACGACAGCGGGGCGACTGATGTGCGGGAGCCGTACTCGCCCTGCAGCGGGAGGGTGTTGGGAGGTGATGAAATGCTTGCTGGTGATTTAGGGGGAAAGGTGGCCGGGTTGCCTCTAAAGCAGGCCAGCCCACGTCACTCATACACAGGCTGCTCCGTGGCGCCACGGCAGCCGCTCAGTACGAGGCGGCCCCCAGTGAGCAGGTCCTACCACACATGCTGGGGCTTGCCACCTTGCTGCCCATCCATCCCCTGGCCCGGGCCCCACCTTTGCGCCGCTGCCGGCCAGGCGTGCCAGCGCGCCGGTCAGGTCGTACTGGAAGCCGGGGGCACCCTGTGGGTACAAGATGTCCGTGCCCTCCTGGCAGGCCACCCGGCCCGGGCCGTCGGTGTCGTACCGCTCCTGTACCGCCACCAGGGCCCCTGAGTCGGGCGTGCACGACTTGTAGCCGTCCCCCGAGTAGCCGGGGAAGCAGGTGCAGGAGTAGCCGCCGTTGGAGTTGAGGCAGGCAGCGTCCTGGGCACAGCCAGCGGTGCCTCGAGCGCACTCGTTGATGTCGCTGCTGCAGCTGGGGCCCTCCAGCCCTGTGCCGCGCTTCCCGCCCACCCAGCTGGCGCTGCAGTCGGGCGGGGGTGGCACCTTGGCCACGCCAAACGTGCGGGTTGTGGAGGGGCAGGCGGCAACCGGGGCGCCGGTGAGCGCCTTCATGGCGCCGGCAAAGCTCTGGATGGTGGGCCACGTCTGACCCTCATTCTCAAACACGCCTGCAACCAGGCAGGGGTGAACCGGGGCGGTTGCGGCAGGTGGGCACAGGCAGCAGTAAAGGTGTGCAGCAATGCAGGAAGTCGGGGAGGCACTGGGGAATGCCTGTCAGGGCGAGGAACCAGCCACCCAGCAGGCTCCATGCCCTGGCGGAACTCACCAAACAGCCCGCCAGCGCTGCCGCCCTCCTCAGCCGGCGCGCGCTGCCCCTCGGCGTACCACGTCCAGAACAGCGCGCCCTTCAGGGGCCCGCCGGCCTCAGCGTTCTGCGGGCAGGGCAGGCAGGCAGGCCCGGCGGGCAGGCGTATAATCGGGTCGGAGGCAGCGGCGGCGCGGGGCAAACCTTCCCCTGGGGCAGGCACCTTGCCTTCCAAATGTGGCACTCCCCACACCAGTGCACTGTGGCCCCCTGGGCGCTTGCCTGCTGCACCGCGTCGAGGATGAGGCGATAGTACTGCTCACGCTCCGCCTGGTTGCCGCCCCACACCCCAAACTCCTCCAGCAGCAACGGCTTGCCAGCGGCCTGCAGGGCAGCGGGTGAAGGGTGGCGCCAGCAAGAGGCAAGGCGGTGTCGGGCTGGGGGCTTGCTGCCACAATACACACGAAGCGTGTGCGTGCGCCCCTGCTGCTCAATGCCATGATGGCGCGGCCGTGCGCAAGGCAGGCTGGCCTAGCCTGGACTAGTGCGGGCGGCAGCATCAGACCTGCAGCCAGCCCCACTCTCACTCACTTCCTCCAACCCCACAACACCCGCTCGCTGTGACACCCCACCTCACCTGCGCATCCGCCACGTGCTGCCGGATCCAGCGCTGAACAAACTCGGGCGTCTTGTCCTCCCTGCAGCAGCCACAAGGTCATGTTGCTGTTGTGTGCCCGGAAAGCACACGCTGGTGGCAGCGCAACCCGTGGGACAAAGCAGGGATCCTGCCCCCGTCTGGCGCTGGACCTCCCTTGTGCTCCTGCCTGGTGACGAGCACTGGGTCGGCTCCTGCCCGCTCTGCACTCCCCCCGCCCGCGCCCGCCCTGCTCACCAGTTGTTCACCCACAGGTGGATGGCCATGAAGTCGATGCTGGGGGAGGCGTGGTCGGCAATGAAGCTCTGCAAGAAGAGAGGAGGTGCATAAACACACAGACGGTTGCATGCCATGAGTGCACATGTTTGCGTGTATGTGTGGTACGCACAAGGCTGAGGGGAGCCGCCTGCCGATGCAGGGGGGCAGCAGCAAGAGCAGCACGGAGCTGCACACATAAAAAAGCTGGCCGCCAGCCCTGCGGGCCGCACCTGACCCTCGTCCTCGGCCCAGGAGCCCACCCCCTGAGGGTTGGCTGCCGCCTGCGGCGCGGGGAACAGCGGTGCAGCCAGCGTCAGTGACCGTGCGTGTGGCCATGGGCAGGAGCTGCCAGGCAGGTGGTGGGGGGGTGATCTCGTGGCTGGGGCATAGGACGATGCAACCTTGGGCTGGCAAAGTGCAAGCATACTTCTATGTGCTGGCAGCTACCTGTGGGACGCCGGCGGGGTAGAAGCCCTCCTCTCCCACCTGCACAGGAGGAGGGGGCCGAGGAAGAGGCCGAGGCAGTGTGCCAGGTGGGTGGGCATTCAGAGTTCCAGTTAGGCCCGCCGGCAAGGAGGCTGCATGTCTCGCTGACCTGGCAGCCTCTGCTGGCATCCTGGGGAGTGCTCCGTGCAACCTCCCCAGCCAGCCACCGTGTCCCACGCACACACCCTTGACCTGCAACCCTTTACTTCCTCCACCCTGCCCCACCACTGCCCTCGTGCTCACAGTGAGCAGGTGGTTGGTGTCCAGGCTCTTCACAAAGGCCGCCATCTCCTGCACCCACAGCTGCAGCGCGGTGCCGCACTGGAAGCAGCGCGGCTCGTTGATCAGGTCCCAGGCTGAGCGGGGAGGGGGAGGAAGCAGGGGGGAGTAACATCATGAAGGGGGTTGGAAGAAAGAGGGGCGATGCCGCTCCTTGATCAGCCCCCAGACTGGCGAGGGCGAGAACCCACCCAACCACGCCTCATCAAGGATACTTGGCTCCTCGTCGTGCCGCCGCCCCAGCATTCACGCGTCCCAGCGCAGCTGTAGCACCGCTCGCGTCCATCCACAAACCCAGCACCATCCCATCCACCCAACCAGGCCTCACCAAAGATGGTTGGGTCCTCGCTGTACCGCCGCCCGTTGATGGCGTTCACCCGCCCCAGCACCGCCTCCACGTGCGACTTGTACAGCGCCTTGGCGCGCGTGTTTGTGAAGAAGTCCTCGTGGCTCAGGCCCTGCCCAGCCCAGCGCACCATCTCGTCGGCGCCACCCGACTGCTGCCAGTTGTCCGTCAGGCTGAGCAGCACCTGGGCAGGCGGCGGCGGCGACGGAGGGCAAGGGATGCGGGTGGGGGGTGGGGGTGGGGTGAGGTGGGGTGGGGACTGCCCATGAGCGGGCGGCGCAGGCGCAGACTGCTGCTTGCTGTCCACCCAGCACGTGAGCACCAGGCCGGCTGGCTGCTGCTCAGCGCATCGTGGGGCGTGCTGGAGACGGAAGAGCATGCTGCTACAGCTCACTCGGCAGCCCTGCGGACGCGCCTCACTCCCACACACAGCCCAACACGGCGGGCACCCTGCTAGCATTCAAACTGTCTTCCCAGCCTCTCACCCGGATGCCCCGCTGGCGCGCCTCGTCCAGCAGGTAGTCCAGCCCCCGCCACATCGACTCGCTATACTGCCCGGGGGACACCTGCACGGGGTGACGCCAGTGCGCACGGCACACACGCGGGCTGGGCTGGCTGGTAAGGTGACAGGCAGCGCGCGATGGGCAGCACCCAAGGAGGCATGCGCCCGCCAACGGGACCCCTAGCCTCCCAACGCCCGCAACCCCGGCCATTCCACAGGTGGCCCCCACACTCCCCTGCCGTTCGCACCTGCAGCGCGTACTGCGCCGTCACGGCGTGCGCCCAGTAGCGGACCACGTTGAAGCCGTTGGCCACCGCTCGGTCCAGCAGCTGGCGCACGAGGGCGGGGCCTGTGGAGTTGTCTGGCAGGGAGGCGCCAAAGAGCTCCAGAGCGCCTGCTGCCGCCTCCACGGCCTCCCACTGGTTCCACCCGCTCACGTATAAGGCCTTGCAGTTGACCACGAACTGGCCGTCTGCCAGCTGGACAAAAGAATCAGTGTCGGGCTTGCCGCTACCCGCGCTCTGCAAGGTTGGTGGTGTCGTGGGAAGGCGGCGGGGAAGCGGGCGGCGAGGAAGTTAACCGCCAAAGCAGCAGCGCTAGGGTGGAGAAGGGGTCCGCATTGATGTGATTGTGTGCAAATACAAGGAAAACGGCGCGCAGTCCCTGTGGGGAGGCTGCAAGGGGAAGGAAGGCGGCGCCGGCTGGATTGACAGCCGACGGCAGAGAGCAACGGCACCGTCCCGTGCCGCAGCAACCCAGCGCGGCTGCAACAGCTGGTGCTCAGGGCCCTGCCCGCCAGCTTGGGTTCACTCACTTTCGATGCAGCAGAAGGCTGCTGTGCTGCCCCGCCCTGCCAGAAGAGCAGGAGCAGGAGGGCGGCGAGGGTCGCACTCACGCCCGCTGCCAAGCGCATGCTGCTTCGCTGATTGGATTGCTTCCTTCTGATCCGATTGGGAGAGGCCTGCCGCGGCCTGCCGTCCAGCAAGCTTTCAAAGGGGGAGGAAGGCCTGGAGTACATGTTCACGCGGTTCCAGGGAAGAACGTTGCTGGCCACCCGGTAGTTGCTGTTGTTCGTTATTGAACGCACTGCTGCTTGTTGGCAATTGCAAACCGCCGCGCCCGCGAGCCTGCTGCTTGCCGGCCGACGCCTTCAGTTCGAGGCACCAAGGGACGCCTCACACGGGGGTGCCCGGCCAGCTCCTTCACGCTCCTAATGTGTCCTTCCCATTCTCAAGTGAGGTGACCGTTGATTCACACAGAATGCGCCGAATCAGTTCAAGCAGCAGCACAACAGCGGCTGACGGCGGCGCATGGCTGCCTTCATGTACGTTCGCCTGCCGCCACCTCACAGCAGCTGCCTCACGAGCCGCCACGCTGCAGGCGCGCCAGGTGCGCCATCTCTTGCTGCAGCAGGCGCTTGGCGTGCGCCAGATAGGCGCGCCCCAGCGCCTTCTGACCCATGCGGTACACAAGGGCGTGCCGCTGGTTGCGTGACAGCGCCTCCCCCGCCGCCGTCAGCAGCTGCTGGTCCGCCTCCAGCGGGCCCGTGGCTGCACAATTATAGAAGGGCGTAGAAAGCAGGGTTCCGAAACTGAACAGGAGTGTTCAAGGTATTAGTGGGGAAGGGGAAGGGTGAGGCCAGCTTTGCAGCGGAAATGGTCGGACAGGCAGGCACGAGCTGGCAGGCAAGCTGCAGCGGCAGGCCCACACACGCACAGCCGGTGCCGCTGAGGGAACACCTGCGGCACCGACATCACCACAGCCTGCAAACCGCTGCTGCTCGTTCTTGCTTGCATCACTCTCACCTCCCTCCCCCTCCTGCTCCAGCGCCTTAAGCTCCAGCAGCCGCACCATCGTCGTCAGCAGCGCCATGCGCTGCCCTGACCGCTCCTCCTCGCTCAGCTCCTGCCCCCCGCCGCCGCTGCCGCCGCTGCTGCTGCCCGCCTCGCTGCCGGCGTCACTCTCCTCGCCAGCCTCTAGTTCCCACAGCACCTGCCGAGGCTGCATCACAAACACCTCCAAAGTCTGCGCCACATCCTCTGGCAAACCCGCTGCCAGCACGCCGCCCTGGCCGCCGCTGCCGCTGTCCTGCGCCGCCGCCGCCGCCGCCTTGCCCTTGCCGCTCTTGCTGCCTGCTGTAGGGCCTGTACTGCCAGCGCCGCTGCCCAGCCGCGCCAGCTCGGCAGCGGGCAGGTGCAGCTGGGGGCGGAGGCCGCGGCGCTGCAGCAGGAGCAGGCGGGCGCGCAGCAGCTCGTCCCACTCGCCAGCTGGCGGCAGCGGGCACATGAGCGTCAGCACCTCATCTGGGTTGTCCTCCAAAGCAAAGCCGTACAGAAACATGAGCTCCTCATTGCTCTTGCCCCCATAGTCGATTGTTACCTCCTGCCCAGCAGCTGGCAGGGCGCTGCGTGGGCACACGAGGTCGATGCTGCCGCCAGCGAGGCTGCTGCCAGCGGTGGCAGGAGGAGCGCCTCCAACGGCGGCGGCGCCCCGCTGCTTGCCGCGCTTGAGGGCTGCGGCAGCGGCCACGGTCCAGTAGCAGGGGGAGGGGGAGGCATGGTTGCAAAAGTCCAGGCCTGCATGAACAAGGCCGGGCCAGGAGGATCTGTAAGGGCGGTGCTTCGTGAGATGGTGTGTGGCATGCTGGGGACGGCAAATGAGGGCACAGCAGCAGGTTAAGGCAGGGGGTGGGGGCCAGGGCCTGGGAGCGGGATGGGAGGTGGGCGAGGCGGACGAGAAGCACTGGCATTCACAATACACCCACTGGCACGTGGGGTGTCCACTGACCTGGCACAATCCCCTCCTGGACCACCACAGCCTTGGTGCCATCGGGCGCGGGGCTAGGAAAGGCAATGGCACGGGACCTGCAGAGAGGCAGGCAGAGAGGTGCTGCTGAGAAGAGAGGGACAGTCACAGGCCGGCTTGTCTCTTTGCCCCCTCCATCTCTGCTACCTCTGCACTGAACTTGTCAGATGGTGGAATGCACCTTCTGCAGCTCGCTGCCGCCTGGCAGCACTGCCCCGCCCTTCCCAGGTCTCTCCCCTCACCAGAAGATCGAGTTGGCCCACACCCAGTCCTCAAAAGAGGGGGCCGCCGCCAGCCCAGACTGCTCCGCCAGCTGCACCGCCGCTGGCTGCAGCCGGCCCCACGCCTCGCGCAGCGCCTTCTGCCGCAGCCTGTACGTCGGCAAGGGGCAGGTACGCATGGAGGTTGGAGGTGGTTAAGGTTGCGTCCGCAGGGCAAAGGCGCAGGCGGTGCGGTGGGCGCTGCCCCTCTGCTGCTGCAGCGTTGCAGCCCCCCAGAGGGAGTCGTGCACTCAACATGCCAGCCTCCCACAAGTGCAACCCCACCCGCCCCACCCGCACCCACCCACCGCGTGGCCTTGTGCAGCGTGGTGCCCCGCAGCCACTGCATGTCGAGCTCCGAAAAATAGAGAGTGGTGCCAAAGGTTTCGGGCAGCAGCGCCAGCCAGGCCAGCTCGCCGCCGCCGCCGCCATGCGCTTCCCTCAGGCGCTGCCGCTCGATTGCCAGGTGCAGGATGACAGCTGTCCGTTCATCCAACACCCCAAGCTGCATGAGCTCCCGGAGCACGCCTCCCTGCTGTGGGTGCTGTGCCAGGTTGGCAGCCGTCAGCGTGGAGCCCAGCGGGAAGGCGGCCACAGCGATGGGAGCGTGCCGCCCCCACCCCGCCCACCCGGCGAGCGTGCCCAGCCAGCTGCGGGCCCCTCGCTGGCGCATGCTGGCGCCGGCATACACGCCGTACCGCCCCTCGTCCTGCTCGGCTTGGGGGGTGGCCAGGGCAGGGGGAGGGTGTGTACGGGCAGCGGCACGTGGTCGTGCATGATGTGCCAGGCGGCGTGGCATGAGAAGCATAGACTGGCAGGGGCCGCCCCACACGCCTGCTCTGCACAGCGGGTGGCGCTGCTGTGCTGCTGCCGTGCTCTCAGGTTTCAACATCTACCTTGTCTGACTGTTTGAAGAGGATGGCGTCCACATCAGCACCCTGCTGGCGCAGCCAGTCGGCCAGAGCAGCGAGCTCCCGCTCGGCCGTGGCGGCGGCGGCAGCGGCGACAGCAGTGGCAGCGACCGTCGGCTGGCGCTCATCGGTGTCGCATCTAGCACTGTTTTCGTGAGACGAGGACGCCAGGAAAGCGCCAGAGGCTGCGGTGCCAGCGCACAGAGCGGCCGCTCCAAGCCTCCAGGCGGCCATGTTCTCTAACCCGAAGCGGGAGGCTTTCGGACTCTAACAGCGAAGCCCGTGTGATATAGCAAATGCAGTTGGCGGCACTTTGTGTGGAGGGCGCCCTGCTGTGAGCGTGCTGGGCCGCTTGCCAACCCAAAGCCCCACCGCACCGCATGATGGCGATCCTTTCTGCAACCATGACGACTGCTTGTAGATTTGCAGCGCCCCAAGCGGTCGCCCGGGCACCCTGCTCGGGCCCCGCCAGCACCAGGGCTCTGCAGGTCGCTGCCCCATTCAGGGCGGTTTCTGGAAGCTCTAGGAGTGCTGTGAAGTCAGGAGGGCATGCCCAGAAGCGCGTAGCCCGCCCTAACTTGACCTGCTCCGCCAGTGCAGCCACCGCCGCCGCGGCTGCCGGGTGAGCAGCGGATGGAGCAGCTAGGCGTGGAGGTGTGCTGTGCTCAGACTCAAGGTTGTAGCCGCCGGAAGGGGAACACCCAAAGCACAAGCGAGGTGCAGCGCAGCCTTGTGTGTCCACTTGCGCACCCCTGCCCCCGCTCCACCCACCCTTCCCTTGCCGCCGCCGTTGCCGCCTCTGCAGTTTTGTGCGGGAGCTGAAGCACACGCTGCCCGATGGCATGAACCTTGAGCTGCTGCACCTACCAGCTGTCGCACCCGCCAGCGGCAGCGCCACACCCCGCCCGCCGCTGCTGTTTGTCCACGGCTCCTACCACGGCGCCTGGTGCTGGCGCGAGCGGTGGATGCCCTTCTTTGCAGCTGCCGGCTACGACTGCTACGCCGTCAGCCTGCGGGGGCAGGGCGGCAGCGACCGCAAGACGCCTGCGGGGGAGCCGCTGAAGGTGTCGGGTGACCTGGACTCCCTCACTGCTGACCTGGCGTCGGTGGTGGGCGCGCTGCCGGCGCCGCCGGTGCTGGTGAGTGCCTGGCGCGCTGGGCAGGTTCTCTGGGCAGGGGCAGGAGGAAGGGTGGGGCGGGCATGCTGGGTAGGGCATGCTGGCGGAAGAGCAGCACACACTACCAACCCTGCTCTTACTAGCTCTGCCCTGCCACTCACCTGTCCTCTCCATCCCACTGTCTCCCAAACAGGTCGCGCATTCCTTTGGTGCGCTGCTAGCGGAGCAGTACGCCACCGAGCTGGGCGGCCCCGGGCGGCCCCCGCTGGCGGGCGTGGCCTGCGTGTGCGGCGTGCCCCCCACGGGCAACCGCGACATCATCACGCGCGTGTTCAAGAGGAGCCTGTGGGAGGCGTGGAAGATCACGTGGTGAGGCTGGGCAGGATCCGGGCCTTGCGAGAAGAGGCTGTGGGGACCCTGGAAGATCACGTTGTGAGGCGGGGCAGGGGGACAGGGGGCAGTAGCGAGGGCCAAGGGTGTACGGGTGAGGTGGCAGCAACCGCGGCATCAGCAGATCCCAAGTGAGTCTGTGTGACAAGAGGCTGCGCGGGCCCTGGACGGTCACCTGGGTAGGCTGGGGAGAGGAACAGGGGGACAGGGGCGACAGCACCATATGGGCAGGGGTTGGGCCAATCGTGGCATCGCCAGGCAAGCGTGTGTAAGGTATAGCCTGCCTGTCAACGGAGGCATGGCGGATTGCATGGTGAGATGGCATGGGTCGGGGCAATGTGTGGGCAGGTGAGATGCCGGCGGTTGGATGTGGGGGGCACAAGCCCAGGTAGGGGTGGACATGGGCGGGGGTAAGTGGTTGGGTGCAGGAGGCGGGGCTCAGGACAGGGTGGGGTGGGGTGCACCACCCCAGGCAATGCCGGGCCCAGCCTCAGGCGCAGGCCTGCGCCCCAGCTGGTTCCAAACTGGCACCCACCTCCCCACCTGCCCTGCGCTTCCCGACCCCCCTTCCCCACCGCAGCCCCTCCCTCTGCCCCCTCACTGCAGGGCGTTTGTGGGCAAGTCTTTTGCCCGCAGCCTGGACGAGTGCCGCCTCACCTTCTTCTCGGTCGACCTCCCCAAGGGCGACCTCATCCGCTACCAGCAGCAGCTGGCGGCCTGCAGCCCCGTGCGCCTGCTGGACCTCTCGGCACTCAACAAGGTGTGTGTGGAGGGGGTCACGGTGGTGCTGGTGGTGCGGTTTGGGGCGGGGGGAGCGATGCGAAAGGAGGCGGGACGGGGCCTCATCAACAATTCGTGCACAGGGTGAGGTGAGTGGGTTGAGAAGAGGGCAGGGGCGGCCGTTTGGGGAATGCGGGGTGGGGCCCGTGGGGCAGCCTGCAGCCCTGCAGCCCTGTGGCCGATGGTGGGCATGCATGGGGGGCCGTTGGCATGTGGGGTGATTGGTGGGGAGGGTCTTGGTGGGCCATGCCCCCTTGAACTGGGTGCCCTCCTCCTCCCTGTTCTCCCAATGCAGGTGCTGCCGCTGCCCGCGCTGCCCCCCGCGGCGCGCAGCCTGCCCGCCTTTGTGGCTGGGGGCACCACAGATTTGGTGGTGGACTGGCCGGCGGTGCAGGAGACGGCGGCCTGGTTTGGGGTGGCCCCGCTCAAGTGGGACAACATGGCACACGACTGCATGCTGGTGAGGCTGGGGGCCTGAGGGTCAAGCGTGGCAGTTGCTCCGTGGGGCGGAGGCGTGTCGAGGAAGCGGAATGGGGCAGCACACACACACAATGGGGCAGCACGTGTGTGTGTATGCCCGCCCCCCCTGTGTGTACGCCCGCGCAGTGGCCGGCAGGGCAGACATGCAGGCGTGATAATGTGCACGGATTATCAGAGGTATTGATTCCAGGGCAGCCGTCATGACTTCTCAGTTTTGACTTCATGGCTTGCTCTTCCCCTGCCTGCAGGACACTCGGTGGAAGGAGGCGGCGGAGACGATGCGGCAGTGGCTGGACAAGCTGTGAGCAGCAGCAGAAAGCAGCACTTGATACCATCACTGTTGATCATTTCATAGTGTAACCACTCCCAAATCGAGTCAGCCCTCCACCAGCCACTCCTTTAGGGAGGCACGGCGGGCGGGCGAAATGAGCGCTGCCGCCGCT
The DNA here is from genome assembly GCA_029339195.1 of Micractinium sp. NFX-FRZ. NCBI lineage: Eukaryota > Viridiplantae > Chlorophyta > Trebouxiophyceae > Chlorellales > Chlorellaceae > Micractinium > Micractinium sp. NFX-FRZ. The sequence goes on from JAPTJF010000297.1 coordinate 74,674, forward strand.
GCGCTTCCAGGCTGGCCAGACCGCCCGTATGCATTCATGTTAGCCCGTTTCACGTCAGTTTTATGCCTTCTACACTTCGACGAATCTCTGATTGCCAGCGACAAAGCTGCCGAGGCCGCGCAGCGAAGGTAAATAGAAGTGCGTAGCCAGGGCCCGTCGCAGCTGCGCTGCTGGCATCGAAAACTAAGTCGCATCCCAGAGCATTTATAGCGATGCAATCGCCTGTGTGTCTCGCATGCTCAGCGCCGCTGAATTCCCACGTCCTCTGGCAGGTTGAAGGGCGCTGCCAATCGTCACCTGAGCTGTGAAGGACAGGGCTGAGCGGCATGTCGGGCCGCGGGGGCCGTGGAGGTGGCCGCGGCGGCAGGGGAGGGCGCGGCGGCGCCGCGGGCGGTATGCAGCCGGTGGCGCGAGACGACGAGGGGAAGATCATTCAGACGGTGCAGCCCGAGGGCCCGCCACCCTTGTTCCCGGTGAGCAAGGCTGCTGTCTGCATCTCTGACAGCTGCCCGACTCCACAGCTCCCCTCCCTGCTGCCCGCTCTACCACCTGGCTTCCGACACCTGCTGCCCCGGCTGTGCCCGCCGCCTGAACCGCCCTGCACCCTCCTGGTGTGCTGCTCTTTCGCTTGCTTGCAGAACATACCGGATGATCTGTTCCCAGAGCTGCCTGACGTCATCCTGCCACAGACAGAGCGCCAAGTGGTGAGTGCTCAGTGCTGCTCAACGTGCTGTGCAGTGGTGTGTGGCATTCAGCCCAAGACTGCGGCCGCCGCATGATTCCCTGTGCAGCACTTGGCGACATCTGGCAACGTTCTTGGCCTTTGCATCCAGCGCAGAGCTGCCGGTGCAGCTGAACAGGCAGCAGCATTTGGGATAGCCCAACTGTGTGCATGCCACCTCAGGACTGCCCGCCTGCACAAGTGCTCCGCAGCAAGCCGCCAATGGCGTCAGCTGTCGCGTCTCCCTTGGCTGGGCCCTGCCCTTTGCTGCACTGCTTCCGCCCCGTCACGCCGCCGGCTCCACTCTGCTGTCCTCCTGACGAGCCACCCAACCCACTACACTCGTCCCTGCCCGCTGCGCTCAGGCACTCCAACCCACCGTGCTGTACCGCCCTTGCCCCTCCTGCTCACCCCCGCCGCCCTTGCCTCCCTGTACCGCCCCGCCCCCCTGCAGATCTGGCGGCACCAGCTGAAGACCGCCTGGCGCAGCTCCCCTTACTTCCTGAAGGGCGAGGGCGGGGAGGCGGGCGGCGGCGGGCAGGCCGTCAGCGGCAGCAACCCGGGCAACAAGAAGCGGAAGGCTGACTACGTAGAAAGCTACAAGACGGCGGCACTAGAGGCGGCGGGGGGCAAGGTGGAGGAGGCGTCGGCGGCGGCGTTTGCGGCGGGCGGGGACCCGCCCCCCATCATCACCCTGCACCCCCTCTACTTCCCGCAAGAACTGTACACCAAGCAGCGGAGGTGGGCCGAGGAGCAAGGGCGGGACGGGGTGGGGTGGGGCAGGGTGGGATGGGGAGGATGCAGTTGGGTGATGGGCGGGGGCAGGGGAAGGGAGAGGTGTGTGTGTCGACCCCCACAGCTTCCCACGAGGGCTCTACACCAAGCAGCGGAGGCGGGGCAGGCAGGCAGGGCGGGGCGGGGTGGGGAGGGCAGGGTATGCCTGTAGCTGGCGGCGGTGGCGACCGTGATGCAGGCAGCACGGCTGCTGCGACTGGTGCAGGGCCCGCGCCTGCCTGCTCTTTCTTGTCCCACCTCGCACCCCACCGCTCCCCGGCTCACCTGCCCTGCCCGCAGGACGGCGCGGTCGGCGGCAGCGGAGAAGGCGTACTGGGCTGGGCAGACGGCGCGGCGGGCAGAGGCGCGGGCAGCCACCAAGGACTTGGCGCTAGACAAGCTTGACGAGATGGCACGGCGAGAAGACAAGGTGGGGCGGGTTGTGTCTTTTCTGAGGTGGGCGGCTGAGGGCAGGGTGTTCTGTTATTGATGGGGCGGTTGGCTGGCAGTAGGCGGGAGGGGCTTGGCGTAGATGCCTGCTTGAAGGGCTGGCGCGGCTGCTTGCCATCCTTGACACTGCCCCAGCGCCTCTCTGCTCCGCGCTGCATGCATGCTTGCCGCGCTGCGCCTGGCGGCCCCTCCCACCACCTATGTGCTCGCCCGCTGTGCTCCCGCCGTGCAGGGTGCGGCGGGCAAAGGCCCCGGCGCGCGCGGCGGCGGCGACGCTGCGGAAGGCGAGGAGGAGGCTGTGGTGGATGAGATTGAGGAGGATGAGGATGACGTGGTGGAGGAGGACGACTACTACCAGGTGACACAACCAATGTTGGTAGTATTGTTGTACTGTAGTTAAGGGAGTGAATGTACATGTGCACTGTTGTTGTGGAGGAGGACGACTACTACCAGGTGAACAGGGGACAGCCACACTCCTGTCATTTGCACTTGGGTTGGGTGTTGAGGTAGGGTTGGATGTTGCACCACAGCCTCCAGGTGTGACGGGAGCCTCCCGAGTCATCCTGAGGATGACTACTACCAGTTGCAGGGGAACAGTAGTGGCACTGCAACTGAGGAATGGAATGTGCACCGCCTCCAGCTGTGCATGGCTGGCCTTGCATGGCTTGTGCGTGACAGCCGGCGCCGGCGTTGTGCCGGCCTTGGCCCTGCTCTTGCTCTCAGCCCCGGCTCCTGCCCCGCTGCCCCCCCTGTCCTTCCCGCGCCTCTGGCCTCCCACTCACGGCGAATTGACTTCTGCTGCTCGCTGGGCTGCAGAACGAGAACTTTGATGATGACGATGGGTATTTGGATGATTATGACGACGGCGGCGGCGGCGACGATGCCTATTTCTGAGGCTGTGTGGCACCGAGAGTGCCGTCTGAGGCACCTCTTTCCTTGGCTTTAGGTTAAAGCTGCAGCTGCCAGCTGCAGCGCACCATTGTGATTGCCAGGCCAGCCCGACGCTGCTTGGTCTACTGTTTGGTGCCGCCGGCGGCCCCTCCACCACTGCACCCCTGCATCAGGAGGGTGCCGGGCCCACCAACTCACTCGCTTGCTACACCTGTTTACTTCCTTGTGCTCGCTTGAGCTGCCTTCGTTCCGTTCCGCTTTTGATCTCCTCTCGCTCCGCATGTCCCCCCGCTTACATTTCATGCCAGCACACCGTGCACTGCCCCACTCATGCCCCACACACAGCATGCCCACCATGTGAACGCGACGCCAGTCACCACTGCCTGTGCCTCTGGCAAGGGCTGCTGATCACAGATTTACAGCATGGACGCTGATCACAGTTGCTCAGCAAGGGCTGCCAATCACAGCTGGCTCAGCACGGGCTGCTGCCTCACAGAGCTGCCCATCACAGATGCTGGCGCCTCTGGCAGTGGCAGCTTCACCAAGAGACATCGGCGTCGCTGTCGCTGCCGACTGCCTTGGCCTTGCTCTTGCGAGCCGCCGCCGGCTTGCCCTTGCCACCGCCGGCCTTGGGCGCGCCCCCGGCCGCTGCTGCCGGCTTGCGCACACCGCCGGCCTTGGCCGCCGCTGGCTTGCGGGGCGGTGCCTTGGCTCTGGGCTTGCTGGCACGGCCTTTGGCCTTGGCCCTGGGCCCAGACTTGCCCTTGGGCTTGGGCTTGGGCTTGCCTTTGCCCTGCCCCTTGCCCTTGCCGCCGCCTCCCTCCTCTTCTGACCCCTCGTACCGGTCGCTGTTGTACGCCTCCAGGTCCCTGCATACCAGCAAGTCAACCAAAGAGTCACACAATGAGTCAAACAAAGAGGCAGCAGTTCATGGTGTATGCCTCAAGGGGATGCGGTTCTGAGAAGGGGGAGGGGGTCTGCAGCATGTGGGCGTTGGCAGTGGTGCACGGTCCTGCAACACGCCCCCGCCAGCCTCGTGTCCACCCCCACACGCCCCCCTCTCTCTCCCCCGAATCTTCCTTCAAACCCTGCCGCCCATGTAGCATATAAGGGGCAGCTTCTCGGCAGCTGCCAGTCTCGCCTGAACAGCTCTGCATTCTCCTCCATGAAGTCCTGCTGGGGCTGGCAGCGCAGCAGGGTGGGGAACAGGTGCTCCACCACCTGAGGCAGGGAAGGGAGGGGAAATGACGGTGGTGGATGGGGCTACACTTGTGGTGTGGGGTACCAGGGAGGGTCAGTTAGCGCAGCAGGTTGGGGAAGATGTGCTCCAAACCCTGCAGGGCGGAGAGCTGCGAGCGGGGGCTGGCAGAGTGAGGGTTCAGGTGCAGCAATGAGGGTGAGATGCGGGGCAGGAGAGGACAGGGGCCGGCAGAGAGGGGCAGGCGGGGAGCACTGATGGCCACAGCGTTGCCAGCGTGGCAGAGCTGTGCTTTGGGGGATGCCATAGCATGATGAGCTAGGCACGGGGCAGCATGACAAATGGTGCACATGAAGCAGTGCGGACAGCAGCGCTGGTGCAGGTTGATTCGTCGCATGCGCACACTCCCGCCCCGCCCGGGCCCACCCACGCACCAGGCCCTCGCCAGACGGCTTGGCTCGCACCAGCACCGCCGTGCCTGCCAGCGGCACCACCTCCCCATCGTACACAATGCCTGCAGGGGGGCGCGTTATCATTTGGTTTCATGAAAACATTGACGCTGGATGACCATACACATGCCTGCAGGAGGGTCATCACTCTTCTAAGGGATTGCCTGGTTTGAGGGGTACCATCTTGCCATGTGATGAGAGACCCCAGGGTGTACAACAGATGAGCACTGCCACTGATGAGTGGTG
>JAPTJF010000298.1:0-79052 GCA_029339195.1 Micractinium sp. NFX-FRZ
AGTGGGAGGGGTGGAGGGGGCGACGGGCTTGGGGGTGGGGGAGATGGGGCGGGCGGGGGCGGGGAGGGGATTGGTGGGGGCAGAAGTGGGAGTGGTGGAGGGGGCGACGGGCTTGGGGGTGGGGGAGATGGGGCGGGCGGGGGCGGGGAGGGGTGGGTTGGGGGCAGAAGTGGGAGGGGTGGAGGGGGCGACGGGCTTGGGGGTGGGGGAGATGGGGCGGGCGGGGGCGGGGAGGGGATTGGTGGAGGTGGTGAGGGGCTTGGGGGTGGGGGAGATGGGGCGGGCGGGGGCGGCGAGGGGCTGGGTGGAGGAGGGGAGGGGCTGGGGGGAGGAATGGGGGGGACCAGAGAAGGCGGGGACGGGGCTGGGGATGGGCTTGGGGGCGGGGGAGGCGGCGGCCTTGAATTGGTTGTGGGCGGGGGCGCAAGGCTCTGTGCATTCACGGCTGGTGGGCGCGGAGGCGGAGTTTGGACCATGATACGCGGCTGTGGCGGTTGGGGACGAGGCCTCGGCGACTTTGCAGCGCTTGGGCCGGCAACCGCTTTTGGAGGAGGCTTGCGTGCGTTTTGCAAGGCTTGTTGCGTTAGGTGCAAGGGGGACGGCGCCTTGGCCACCGGCGGCGGCCGCCTGGCCGGCGGGCTGGGCCTGCTCTGGAGGAGCGCTCGCGAAGCACGGGAGCGCAGCCATCCATCTTCATGCGATTCATCTTCAGCGTCAGGCCTGCATTCCAACAGCATGGGCAGGCCTACTTAGTGAGGGCCACCAGCAGTGCAGGCAGGCCCCCAGGGGCCAGCGCGCAAGCGGCGGCGGGCGCCCGTCCAACCAGCTTCTTCGGCATCTGCCCCACCAAGCTGAACAAGGGCTGAAGTCGCCCCCTGGGCCGGCCGTCCCCACCTGCTGATGTCCTCCATTGCAATACATCCAAGCATTCCTGCAAGTATGGAAGAAGTGGGCGGGACGGGAACGGTAGCCGGCATTGCAATCATTCATGTGGTAGGTCTGTCGCCAGAGTCCAGCCGGCTGCTATCAATTGGGTGGTAGATGACCGGCCTACCTGTTGCAATCGCAAGGAGCAGCGCGGTGCTGCCAACGACGCGAAGCGAGACTCGGCGAGCGCAGCGGGGCGGCATGGCGGGGGTCTGTGGTGTGCGAAACAGTTATTATGAGCAAATGTCGCGATCTGGATGGCGTGGAAGGGTGGCTGACCCTGCTGGACTCGTGGGCCAAGAGCTCTTCGGACAGCACGTGCATGGAGCTGCCCGGCCACACTTGGCTCCGGAGCAATGTGGCCAGGGCAGCTCGTTCTCGCACCTGATGGTGCATGACTTGACAGAGCAACGATTTGACCCGGCTCGCCCAGGCGTAGAGCGACCAGCCCTTGACTGTGCCGCCAAGCGGCGGGGGAGCTGCCGCCGCCACCCTGCTAGGGCGGCAGCAACATCAAACAGGCGCAGCCCGGCAAGGTTGAGGCCAGTTTGCAGCTCTGCACTAAGTGAGTGCGCGGCTCCGCGAGGGGCTCTGCGCGCTCATCACAACTTCTCGCGCCTCATCAACCTGGGCCCCGCCTGCTGCAAGGGCTGCACGTGCGCACCGGCAGGCTGACACCTGCAGGCCATAACCGCAGGCAAGGTATGGCACATTCTGGCCCGGTGTCAGAATGGGGCACTGTGACTTTAGGAATGGGTGTCGTGGTTGTTTTTTACAGGTTGCCGGCAGCTGTGCGTGCAGCGCACACGTACTACATGTAGTACAGCCCGGCACAGGTGCAGAACAGAGCTGCGAGGCGTGTGGTGGTGAGGGTGGCAAATAGGTCGCTCAGTGCTGGGGGGTGGATGGGTTGCCTGTCAGTGATGGGGGAGGGGGAGAGTGCACGGAATGAGAGAGGAAAAACCATACGGAAGACATGGGCTGTTGAATACGTGGAGGGAGAGGGGCGGGGGGGCCGGCGGCTGTGCCCTGGAAGACACTGCAATACCCTGGAACACCTCGCCGCGCACAGACGAGCCATCTCTCAGCCACAGCAGCTCGATTCTACTAGGCGCAAGTGGTTGTAGGTCCGGCTACCTAGGTGCAGCCGGTGCCTTGCTGCAGCTGTCATGCGGAGCCGGCACCCGCATGCGGCTTTGTGCGCCCCGCATGCACGCCATTCTGCTGGTCACCAGGGGTCACCACCAGAGCCTGCACACACAGTGCGAAGGCGGTCATGGGATTGGGATCATGGGGTCTCATTTGCATGAGAGAGAGGAAGCTTATGGGAGGGGTGAAGGGACGAGGGAGAGAGCCGCCCGGCTTTACCCCACGGCTGTGCCAGCAGAACCACACTCCTGTGCACAACTTGTGCTCATGGGATGGCAGGCAGCCAAGCAGGGCCAACAGAGGCATCAGCGGCGCTCACCCCCAATGTCAGTCTGTGCCCTTCATGCGCGGACGCAGCGCCGCCCGCTTTCCGCACCGTCACCCGCACACGGCACTCGGCGTGCTGCGTGACCTGCAGTGCGTGGCGGCAGAGGACATGAAGGTGTCACCAAGGTGGAAGCGTAGCCCCAAGCACGACACGGCACAATTCAGCACGCTGACGCAGCCCTGCTTTCACAACCGAGTGTGTCGGTAGCTACTGAGCGCTGCACAAAGCGCGGCGGCTGCCCAGGCCCTCGCCCTCCATGCAGCAGCCAACTCCCTGGCACTACTCACCATGAAAGAGTGGAGCTGCGGAAGCTTCGCCTGCTGCTGCTCTCCCGCGCTCCCCAGAGTCGACCTTTTGCACTGGCAGCCTGAAACGCACTTTATTGCCGCTGCTCTGTGGCCCTCGAAGCCACTGAGGTGTGCCAGGTGGACAGCCGCCCACTCGCCAGCCTGGCGTTGCTGCGCCTCAGAGCCGCTACCCCCGCTGCCGCCAGCAGCAGCAGCACCCTCGGCGGCAGAGGCAGCAATGCGGCTGTCAAACAGGAGCTCAACAGTGGCGCCTGCAGGCAGGGAAGGGGAAAGGAACGGGACGGTTGAGAAGAGGGGAGGACAGGAGGCGGCAGGGGCATGCGAGCAGTGATGTCTGCTGCGTAGTGTGGGGGATCATGCTGTGCATGCTGTGCTGCGCCTGCAATGTGCGGTCACCCTGCTGCACCCTGCTTTGGAATGCTCTCCCACCTACCTGGCTCGTCCGCTGTCCACCCCCACTGCTGCGCTTCAGAGCCGGTGGCATTTGGCCGCTCGGGTCGATACTCAAATTCATCGGTCATGACTACCAGCTGCTTGAAGCCCTCCTGCAGGGGGCGTGATGAAAACTCACAATTTGCACTTAGGGCACAAACAGCAGTGCACAGTTGCGCGCCGAGCAGCGGTGCTAAGCCAATGTGGGCCAGAAGCAGCAGGGCGCAGCGCCCCCCGCTCCCCGCCTTGCCTGCATCCCGCACAGCGCGGTCGCGCCCTCGGCATTGCCTGGGATCATGGGCGGCGGCAGGCGGCGCACCGCCTTGTACTGCTGGTCGCCCCGCGGCGGCGCCCAGCGGTCTGCCTGCGGATCGCACTTGTCTGCCGCCTCCTCTACCTCCACTGCCTTTGCCAGGACACCCGCCAGCAGCTCGGCCAGCACAGTGTGCCCTCGGTCGCCCGGGTGCGCGCTGCAGTCAAGGCGGGATGATGACGTGGCGGCATGATGACGTGGCGCAGTGGCGGTATCTCACGCTGAGCATTCTTTGCATCCGGTGCTTGCCGGACCCTCGAGCGGCTGGTCCTGCCAGCGGCGGCACGGGGCGGTCCAGCAGACAGCGCACGATGCCTGCCTGCTTGCCCGCCTGAAAGCCCGCCCGCCCACCTGTCGGCATAAAAGTACTCCTCCTGCTCTGTCTTCTCTGTCGCTGGGATGGCCGCCCCCGCCAGGGGTTCGCTGAGCCAGTCCTGCTGCAACATGTCCACCTGCAACATGTGGGGTGTGGGTGCAGCGGAGCGGAAGAGGCGTAACGCTAAGGGAAGTGGTGTGTGCAACAGCGGCGCCTGTTTTGGCAAGCTGTGCAGCTACTGCGCATGCATGTGCCTTCCAGTCAACAGCCACCAGCCACATCCTTAGCCCTGCTGGCAGCCCCAGCTGGCGGGCCCAACAGGTGCGGCGTGACTTGCCTTGAAGCCAGGCATTCCCACCCGCATCAGCGGGAAGGCAGCGGAGCGCAGGGAGACAGCTGGTATGTCGTAGTACTGCAGAGGTACATGGGGGTGCATCAGGCAGGGCAGGGCAGGAGTGAAGGGAGGCATGACGGCACAGCAGCATGAGGTGCCCCACCCCAACCCAGGCGGTCCCAAAAGTTCCGGCCCCCGCCTCCTAATCTCTCTCAGCCCACATTCCGCACGTGCCATCTGCACACCCCGCCTCCTCAGCCCAAGGTGCCCACCTGCACCAGCAGAGCGAGCTGCTGTGCCACGGTCGCCAAACCGCCCACATGTACCGCATGCCCCCCAACTGCGACTCCAGGCCCCGGCATATCTGTACCGTCCCCCTGGCCCTACGTACCTGCGACAGCACAGTGAGCTGCGCCTCGGCTGCAGGGAAGTAGAAGAGGCCGTCGCTGGCGCCGTCGCCGTGCGCCTGCCACCACGCCCAGTAGTGCAGCTGCAAGATGGCGGGCCTGCAGGGGCGGCGGGGCTGACGGTGGGTGTGCAGGCGGGCGACGAGATTCCTGACGAGGTGGGCCCACGCAAGCGCCCCTGCAGCGGTGCCAGTGCTGCTGGGCAGCAGCGAGCAGGTGGCAACAGCTCAACTTGTGCACCGCGGTTGCAGGGGCGGCAGTGGCAGCGGCGGCAGCTCACCTGCCCGGCAGGCGCAGCAGCTTGCGCAGCAGCTGCTCATACCCCCGCCGCTGCCTGCTGGAGTACTGCTCATCCGGGTGCTCGTCAAAGCTCAGCTCCAGCACTACAAGGTCGGCGTCCTGCGGTACAGCACAGCACAGCAGGCACAGCAGGCGACGCAGTTGGTGAGAGCCAGTGGGCTGGCAGTGAAGGCTCCGAGCCAGTCCTGTGGCATCAACACAGGCACACAAGCAGCACTCGCCGGCCCGCAGCGGTTGCTACCCAAGCACGCTCTGTGCATGTGTATGTGTGATGCCCTCCCACCATCGCGGGCTGGCCAGGCCTGGCCCGTGCTGCAGGCAGACAGCTGCATCAGGCCAGCCCAGTGCAGCCCCTCACCGGCGCCACCATCTGCTCCAGGCAGGCGCCATAGATGTCAGCACTGCTTGCTCCCAGGCCTTGGTTGGAAAACACGTGGTCCCTGCAGGGTGCACCGACAGCCAGGCAGCGTCAATGTTGTGAGGGGGTGCGTGGTGTGGCACCAAGTGTGCATGTAGCCCTCCACCCGGGCCACAAGCTCTGCCACAGCGGGCATGGAGGGAAGGCCGGGCAGCACATGCGCCAAGCCAGGGAGCGGCGTGCGGGCACAGTGCTCCTCAAGGATGAGGTTGGGACATGGCACATGCAGTAAGAAACCATGGCGTGAGTATGGCGGTTCGATTCAGCTCGTGATTCCGCTCACGGGTGGGGGAATGTGGAGTTGATGTATTGGAACAGGCGGGCGGGGTAGCTGGTGGCTGCTGGGTCGCTGGCGCCAAAGCCTGCAGTCACCGACCCGCCCAGCGTGTAAACCTGCAGCAGGGGAGCGGGGATTGTGGAGGAGAAGGGGGAGGGCAGGCTTGGCATGAGAGGCCCAGCCGCTGGGAGCTGACCGGTCCCAAGTGTTCAAACGAGCTGCACAGGGGGCGACACACCACTCGCAAGAGGGCAGGCGGGTTTGGTTGAAGGGCAGCGATGCGGCAGGTACCGGCGTGCAGCCGCCATGTGCACCTGATGCATCCTGCACGCACCGCCCCCGCCTGGTGCCTACCCCACGCACAGCCTGCCTGGCCCGCCAGCCGCTCCCGCCAGCATGGCCCAGCCTGCCCCAACCCCCACCCCTCACCCACCTTGATGGGCCTCCCCGCTAGCAGCTTGGCAGCAACGGCCTCTAGCCGCCGCCCCGACCCATAGTAGGAAAGGCCTCTTGCTGCCTCCTCCTCTGCCAGCTGCGGCTGCCACGGCAAGCTCATGTCCCGCCTGGGCGGCAGCGGCGGCGGCACCACGGCGGCGGCTTGCCCTGCTGGCCGCGGCGGCGGCAGCGCCGATGCAACGTGCGGCTGCCAGCGGTGCTCGGCCAGCATGCGGCGGCTGCCACCGGATCCTGCTGTGGTTGCCACAGCTGGAACCGCCTCCAAGGCTGCAGATAGGGAAGGCCAAAGGGTTTGATGGGTGGGCTACATTTCAGGCTGATGGCACGTGCCGGCAGTGCATGCCGCCGCATGCATGCACCTGCAGCCAGAAGGGCCCTTGAACACCTGGCCATGCCCTCTCACCTTCTATCCACGCCACGCCACGGCACAGTGGGCCGTTTGTGAGCGCCACAATGGCAAGCAGCCAGGCTGCGCCTGCCATGAAGGCCACAGCCAGGGCCACAAATGCCTGCAAAAGGGGCAGCCGAGGGAAGCAAGCGCCGGCAGCTCAAGCGCCTGTGGCTGACCGGAGGCGCTCGCTGATGGCGGCAATGGTTGATCCAACTGCTTGGTGAAGACCTGCCTCCAAACTCACACAACAGACAGCGATCAGATCTGCTGGCCACCTGTGGCCGCTGGCACGTGAAGGGCACGTCCAGGGCGGCAGGGCGGCAAAACTGCCAAGGGCTGTTTGGGGTGCGCGGTGTCGCAATTTGATACCGAATCGGCATTATTTGGCGAATTGAGCGGCACTTTGTGCCTCAAACCCGCCCAGAAAGGAGGGCGCCTGCTGTGCCAGCACTCCACCCGAGGGCGCGGCCGGGCAGCCGAAGGGAGCGTGCAGGGCGACTTGCATACCTGCTTTCCATTACGGACATCTAGATCGGCTTTCTCAGCGCTCTTTTGCCTCCGGATGGCCCCAGGGCTCAAGGCTTTGCCCTTAGAAGCGGAAAACTCCGCTTGCATTGTCGCGGTGTGGGGCGGGACGAGCAAAACGCCAGCGGACAGGCTCGTAAACCGCCGGGAATGTGGAACGAGCGGAGTGGGCGGGAGCGTGTTAGGCCTGCTGTGCCCTGTGGCATTAGCTGGCAGTGGCGGGGGCGCAGCGTCAGATAGGTCCTCTGCCTTCCACACCATGCTGGTAAAGCCCCAACAGGCTTGCAATATTAAAGTGATTGTTTCAGAAGTTCTCAAAACGCTACATTGGTTGGCGCAAGCATTATCAGCACTCCTGCAATCTCCGGGACAAGCGGTCAGGCGGCACGTACGCTGGAACCGAGATGCCAGGCTGGCAGGCTGTTTGCCATCAGGTGCGCCAGCTGCTGAGCGCCCAGGGCTCCGTCTTTGAAGCCCCAACCAGCAGGGGGAGAGCCAGCGCCAGCAGCCACACCGCAGCCATGACTTGCAGCAGCCAGGGGGCGCCGCTGGTTGTGCCAGCGAGGCTGCCGCATGCCTGCACAGGGGCAGCACCCTCTCTGGGCCAGGCCTGCTCAGCCAGCTGGTGTGCTGACCACGTTATACATGCTGTGCCAGAGCCGCTGCTCCCCATGTCGGCTGACCCACAGCCGTCCAGCAGGCAGCTGCTGCCGGCGCCGCTCAGCAGGCGCACAGCTGGCAAGGCATGCGAGGCGGGCCAGCCGCCGGCACTGGACGCCACCATGGCGGCGGGAGGGCGGCGGTCAAACCCGCGGCTGCTCCAGGCCGCAAACGGGCTGCTCAGCCCGCAGGTGCTGGGGCTAGGATTGCCGCCTGCACCGCTGCTAGCACTGGTGCTGGTGCTCCCGCTTCCGCTGCTGCTGCCTGGCTGCAGCTCAAGCACTGACGTGGGGTCGGGGCGCACCGCCACGCGGCGCAGGCCAGCCTGGCACATCTCGTACGCGGTCGGTGTGCCATCTGCGCCCTTTCCAGCCTGGCCGCCGCCCCCAGCGCCGCCACCCACCCAGCTGCCTGGCATGCTCTCAGCAGCCGAGTGACCGGCACTGCTCTGGCCATCGGCAGTGCGAGCCGTGAGGCTGGCAGTCTCTAAGCAGGCGCCGTGCGCAGCAGAGGCAGCTGCTTGGCCCTTGTTCTGGCTCTGGCTGTGAGGAGAGAGGCTGGAGAGCTGCAGGGTGGGCTTGCCCGCACGGATGCGCAGCGCCTCGGCATACAAGTCCTGAAAGTTGCCCCGAATCTGCGGGTGTGCAGTGGTAGGGACAAGAAGGGGGAGGGCAGGTGGGGGAGGGCGGGTGCTGTGATGGAGTTGTGCATAAGAGTGCCTTGGAGCACAGGTGCTGGAGCGGGGGCAAATCGGTAAGGGTTTGAGGAGGGACGACGGGGGGTGATGCGGGCGCGTCTGTGTGTCGGCTGCGGCACTCCTGCCGGTGGTGGGAGGAAGGTCACAAGGAGGGGCGCGGGCTGGGCACTTGTGCCCAGTGGCACAAGCCGCCGCGCTGCTGGCAGCCGGCCCACCCCTCCCCTGCCTGCACCTGATCCCCTCTCACACACGTTCGCTGGCAGCCGGCGCACCCCGGCCTTGCCTGCACCTCGGGCTGATCCCCTCCCACACACACACAGGCATGCCCACCTGCCCCACCACGAAGCTCCTCACGGCGCCGCCCAGCAGTGGGGGCACGCCTCGGGGCTGCACCGACTGTTCCACCCGCAGCAGGCTGGCACGTGGGCCGGCTGCACAGCAGGAGCAGGAAGGGGCGGGGTGAAAAGGTGAGGCGGGAGCAGGAAGTGACAGGGTTGAGGTGGGGCCGGAGCAGTGGGAGCCAAAAGATGGTAGTGGCTGCTAGAAAAAGCCTCGGCGAGGGACAAGCGGCTTCCCCCTCCCCCTGCCGCGCCCCCGCACCCGGCCGTCTCCATCCCGCCTGCCCCCATGCAATCACCCATATAATCCTCACCTGCCGTCACCGACCAGCGCCCCTCCAGCGCCGTCAGGTGTCCGCAACCGCTGCCACCGCCACTGCCGCCGCTGGCGCTGCCGCTGCTGCCCGCCTCCTCCCCCCTGTCACGCCGCTCCCAGAAGGATGAGAGGCGAAAGTGCATGGTGCGGCTGGCGGCGTCCTGCTCCACACGCAGCGGGGTGCGCACGCAGCCACTGAACCACATGAACTGGCAGGCTGCGGGGCAGTGAGAACAGGGGGAGGGTGAGATGCAATGTGTGTGCGTGTGCGGGGCAGGTGAGCGGAAGAACAGGCTACCAAGCGCAGGTTACAGGCTGCAAACAGCACAGCCGTGCTGCGCATGACGGGGAGCCTGTGGGCGCGCAGCGGCGGGTGGCACCCGGCAGGCTAGAACCCTCTGTGCCCCGTAGCGTGGCTGCTTTACCGCACCCTCCTCACCGCCCTCCTTCACCGCCCTTGCACTCCCTTGCCGCTCTTCTCCGGCCCCAGTCCAGGCGCCCCCCCCCCCCCCCGGCCCCCCCGGCCCCCCCCCCTTCCCTTGCACATACCGCTTGCTAGCGGCGTTGTGCTTATTGCTGTCGTTCGACTCACGCGTGCCTGCTGCCCTCCCCCCTAAGTCTGCCTCCCAGCTTACCTTTGGCGAGTTATGCACCGCGCTGCGCCTGGCAGCCTTCCGCAAGCAGTGCCCCCTCAGCCAGGTGCGCTGATGGCTGCACACGTGCTGGCGGTCAGCCCCCGCTTCATTCCATGCCCCCCAGCTGAGCTGTCACTGATGAGCTGTCACTGATGAGCTGTCACTGACCGCCGGGGCCTGCCACCCCTGCCCTCACGCCTGCACCAACACGTGCAACAGCCGCCTGTGCTTGCGCTCACCACGTCCAAACACCTCCTCCACTTCCGCCGGCATGGAGCAGCCCTTACACCCCAACCCTCATTGCCCCTCCCAGCCCCACTCACTCGTCTCCTGCTCCACCTCTGCCACCCGCCGCCCCTGGTCGTCATCTGGCGCCTGGTGCCGCCGCACGCAGCGCCCCAGGCTGCTCATCACCTCTGGGGGAAGAGGGGGAGCAGGGGATGGGTTCAAGAGGCGACATGCAAGATTGGTGGGATGAAGGTCGAAGTGGGCGGTGCAGGGGGGAGAGGTACTGCAGGCAGGCAGGCAGGCGGCATCTGCCTGCCGTCATGCTGGCGGCAAACTCGAAAAGCCCCATCAGCACCCTGCCGCCGCCCTCACCGTCTGTGTCGGGGTGGACCAGTAGCTCAAAGAGCACCGAAGCAGGCAGCGGCAGGCGGGCCTCGGCTGAAAGGGTGCAGCAGAAGCCGGGGCGCTTGTGGTGGCGGATGTGGACGTGCCGTTGCACCCAGCGGTGCGGCGGCGGCGGGTGGCGTCCGCCCGAGGACGAGCTGTGGCGGCGGCGCAGCAGGCCAGCGCCGCAGCTGCTGCCACTGGCCAGGGCCTGCAGCTGGCCCGAGGCGCCGAGTGTGCGCTCAGAATGCGGCTTCATTGCGGCCGAGGGGAGTCCTCCAATGTTGGCAGTGCTGAAGGAGGCGGAGAGGGGGGTCACGTTGGGGCTGGGCGCCCAGGTTATTGCGCTCCTGCTTTGCCCAGTCAAGCTTAGCAGGCTTCTAGACAGGGTCCCGAGCGTTCCCAAGATGCCAGTAACTACCTTGCCAGCAGGGCAGCTTCCCCGCAGGCAGCATACGCAGCCGCCTTGTGCCTCACTCACTAAGCGATCACTGTGCCACTTCAAATTTACAGGTCTTGCTTACAAGGCAATTGCATGTGTTGGCAGGCATCATGCAGCAGTGATTGAGCCTGCCGGCCCAAGCCCTGGCCGGCTCTACAAGTGGCCCACGGGGAGCCCACGAGCGCCCTGCTGCTTCAAATGGTGACGCCCCCGGCCCGCAGGTGCTGCCGATACTCCTCCCCCCAGCACTCCACCAGGAACTTGCGCAGCCGCGGGATGTACTCTGCAGGCACGGACATGCAAACGAAAGAGGCAGCATGGGAGCAGGGCGGCGGGTGGGGGAATACAACGGGTGTGCGTGGAAGCAAAGGGAAGCACCGCCTGCGTGGGCAGGCGGGCAGGAGTGCAGAAGCCGAGGAGGCACCATGCCAAAGCCCACTTTGCCAGCGACCGTAGCCCCCTCCCCGTGCCCCAATCCCCACCCCGAACACGAGGAGAGACAAGCAGAAGCAGGCTGGCGGGCTGGCATGGGCTCACCTGACGCCGCTTCCAAGTCCTGGTGCCCTCGCCGCGGCGGCCAGAACGGCTCGCTGGGCCGCTTGCACAGCGCTGCTAGCTGCAGGGCAGCCAGACAGCACATGAGCGCAGGTCAAGCCAGGGTCCCAGGCGGCCATCTTCATTGTAAATGCGCTGGTACTGCGTACAAAGCCTCCAAGTGTAACCGCCACCCTCATCTGCCTGCCAACCCAAGCCTCGCCCTGCCCTGGCCCGGTCCGTGACTGCCCAGCCCTCCGGCCCGACCCGCCTCACCTGCTTGCCGTGCGACACGTCTATGACCTCATCTTGCAGCCCCTGCGAGGGCAAGCACATGTGGTGTGAGGACAAGGGCAGGAATAGTTGTGAGTTGGGGCGCCCAGCACGCCCAAGCATGCCGCTGCAGCCGAGCACCACATGTTGCAGTAGGCACAAACACCATCCGGCAACCCTAAACCGGACTTAAAAGATCCGCCCGCCACTTGCATTTGTCTCACCCAGCACTGCACACTGAACCTTGGGCACCATTTTACATCTCTCACTTTCAAACCCCAACCTTGTCACCCCCCGACACATCCCCAGTACTTCAAGCACAGCATCTCCCCGCCTCACGTGCATCAGCAGCACCGGGCACTTGATCTTGGGCACCAGCTTGTAGTTTGGAAAGATGTCCAGCGCTGCCGGCCAGCGCCGCCACCCCGGGTTCAGCACCCGCATGCCTGCAGGCGCACAGCGGCAGCGGCGGGCTGAGTGAGAACAACCAACTCGTGAGCAGCAGGGAGCTGCTTCGCATCCGCGCCTGTCACTGTCATGATCGGCGCCACTGGGGGTGCCCCAGTTGGGCAGACCCTGCCACTAACCCTGGCCCAGCACAGGTGGGGTCTGCCCTGCCCGCTGCCAGCTGCCAGCTGGCAAGGCCCCCCAGAACCGTGCAAGTACCTGAGAGGAAGGGGGCGTGGAGCACCACTCCTGCCAGGTTGGTCAGCTGCGCTGCCAGGTGGCAGGTGGGGCCCGAGCCGACTGCGGGGCAGAGGTGGGGGCAGGGGCAGCGGGCGTCGTGCTTTCTGTCCAGCTGACGGGGGCTCAGGGCGAGCAGCTGGCTGGGGACAGTCAGCAGCATGGAGCACCTGCCTGCAGCATAGAGCACCTGCCTGCCTGCCAGCCCAAGCCTTTGCCCTCCACTCCTGCCCCCAATGGATGCCCAACCCTTTGGAGAACCGAGTCCTCCACACCCGAGCCTGCCCAACTGACTAGTACAGACCAAAGATCTCTGCCCGGCTGACCGCCCTCACCCAGCCCTCGCCACCCGCTCCCCTGCCCGGCGTGTCACCCGCCTGGCTCTCCTGCACAGCTTTGAAACGCACCCGACTGCCCGTAGAGCACCGTGTCTTCCAGCCGCTTGCCGAGCTGGGCGGTGAGGTACGAGGTGACCGCTGCAATGTCGGCCAGGGTCTGCGAGGCCGCCGGGGTGCCGGTGCTGCGGCCGTACCTGCGGGCAGGAAGTGGAGGGCCACCAGAGGGGGCAGGGCAGGGGGTGTGCCGGCGGGTGAGCAGGCAAGTGGCGGAGTTGAGGGACGCGGCGGCATGTCTTCAGTTAATGCCATCCTGTTCCCCAGCAGCACCCCAAGTCCCCCACTCAGTACATGCGTGCGTCCCCACCCCCACTCCCACTTCCCCCCCCAGCTTCCGCACCCTGCATAGTCGTAGCTCAGCACGTTGCAGCGCAGCAGGCGGGCCAGCTCCTCATACAGCGGCAGCATCTCGCCTGCACGCAGGGAGGAGGGAGCGTGGGGAGGAGGAGCAGGCGTGCCGTAGGCCAGCAGCACAGGGCACCCAAACGGCCTGCTGCAGCCCGTGGGAAGCATGCACTCAACCCAGCACATCGCGCCTGCATCCATGCGGCGGCAGCGCACCCAGGTCTACTGCGTTGCCGTGGCTGTGCACCAGCGTCCAGCGCACGTCGCTGGGTCCGCTGCTGCTGCCGGCCGCCGCCGTGGACCCAGCCCCCGGGATGAAGGCCGCCACTATGGTCTCTTTCTTAGAGGCCAGCTGGAAAACTCGCGCTCGTGGCACCCGCTTGATGTGGCTGCAGCACAGGGTGTGGGGGCAAGCAAGGGCGGCAAGCACGAGGTCGACGCCAGGGGTGCCGGGCACGAGTGCGCGGGGCAGCGAGGCAGCTGTGGTGCTACCAAGACACGCACACACACAAGGAGGAGACGGCCGCAGCCAGCCAGCGCAACAGTTTGGAACCAACCATGATAGTATCAGGACGCACCCCTGTGTGGGTTGGATGTATGTCTCTCGATCGCCATCGCCGTGCTGTGCGAGCTGGTAGGTGGGCGGCTGCACGCGGGACGGGACAGGACAGCAGGTGCCGAAGACGGTGGGCGGCAGTGAGCCAGACGGCGGCAGGCCACGTGGGACCAGCTGCATGTCCCAACCATGTGATGCGGGTCAAACTGTGTATAGGTGCATGCCGCAGCATTAGAACATGACGGGAAGGGCAATCGCCCAGTGTGCCCGGGCCCAGCCCACTGCCAGCCCAGCAGGTTGCCGCCACCTGGCCGGCCGGCCAACCTGCCAGCTGCCGACCCACCTGTGGGGGGAAGAAGGCCAGCTTGTTGCTGACCGCATCTGTGATCTTGCGGAGCACCATGGCTCTCTGCACTTATGTAGAGGCGGCAAGAGAAGCGGGAAGCTGGAGCAGCAGCGTCCTGGAGCAGAGCGGCGGCAGGCGGACGGGCAGGCGGCGGCAGGCGGCGGTGCACAGCAGCAGGCGCAACCGTGCCCCCGACACACAAGTGACCCGTGACCTACCCTCCAGGGCCCCGCTACGGCCGCGACTGGCCTGGAGCCCGCTGCTATTGGGTTGAGACGGAGCGGTGGTGGGGCCGTCGCCAGGGTGGCTGTCCGTTTGAGGCAGGAATCGAGAAATGCAAAGAGGCCTGTGTGTGTGCAGCGTGGACGTCCCGCAGCCAAGACAAGAAGCCAAGAACGGCAGCACGCTCGCAGCACGACTCTAACAAGCAGGTGATTCAACTTTGCCACCCAGATCTGCATCAGCTTGCAACCACTTGCATTAGCCATGGAGGGCGACGACGACCTCCTGCTTTCGCTGGCTGTCGAGGCCTGCGATGAGGAGGGCCCGCAAGATGTGGCTGCCGCTCACCTGCAGGAGGCGGATCTGTTCTCGGGTCTGCAGTCCGCGGCGGCGAGCGGGGCCGACGGCGGAGCCAGCGGCGGCAAGCCCGGCGGCAGCAGCGGGCCCCGCCTCTCGTGGGCCGCCAAGGCCGCCGCGGCGGGCTCCGCCGGCACGGTGCCGCTTGGCCACCAGCCCCGCAAGGCGGTGTTGCTGCCGCCAGGGGCCATACCGCGGTCAGCAGCGATGCCGCCCACGCTGCTGCTGCCAAACCAGCCTGCGGCGCCGGCAGCGGCCGGCCGCGGGGTGGCGATTTTTGGTGCTTTGCAGCCGGCGGCAGCAGGAGCCCAGCGGGGTGGCGCAGCCGCTGCCACGTTTGCAGACAGCGGGCAGGGATCGCTGGTAGAGCGCAATGCGGGGCTCAAGGTGGGCAGGGGTTGCTGCACGCTACAGCCTGTGCTTGCCTGCGAGGTGTGTGCCCTCCCGCCTCCCCTGCCGCCCTTGCATCGCCCGCCGTGCGCGCAAGCCCACGCTGCGCCGCGCCGCCTTCACACACGCTCCCTCCACCTTGCACACCTATAATGCCTCACTTCTATTACTTTTGTTTTATCATCACATGCAGATCAAGAACCCCAGGGTGTCCCACACCCAGCTCCGTGGCCGCCTGGCAGACACCGCTGTCCTGCGCCTGTCGCAAGTCAGGTGGGCGCCGCCAGATGCCGGTAGTTATTGTTGGGTGTGGTATCTTAGTGTGCTGCTCGACGCTGCCTCTGTGCCCCTGCCTCAACCTTTTGGTGTGCAATGGAATGCGCTGCTGCATTGCCCTAGAGCCGGCAAACCCTCATCTTCCTGCCCCGCCTGCACGCCCCGCCCGCCCCGCCCCTGCCACCATGTGCAGGCAGCGCCACCGCACGGCGGGCCTGGAGGGCAGCTGGGCCACAATGTGCGTGATAGGCGAGAAGAGCAAGCCGCGGGAGACAGCCAACGGTGAGTCGCTGCTGCAGCTGGTGGGGACTGTGTGGCGAGCATGCAGCGGTAGCGTCAGACAGCCTGCCTGTGAGGACCCCTGCTTTGGGGCCCCCTCTGGCCTCTCCGTCTTTTCTGCCATGTGCCAGGGGCCTGCACCAGCATCGTTTTCGCTGTGCCCCAGCAACACGCATTACGACTGTATGCTTGCCCCGCGTCTCATCTCGTGTGCAGGCCGGTCCTACAGCATCTGGAAGGTGACGGATCTGGACCAGACCTGCCTCTCCCTCTTCCTGTTCTCGGGGGCGCACGACGACATGTGGCGGGAGGCGGAGGGGACCATCATTGCCCTCTTCACACCCAAGGTGGGCGAGGGGATGTGCTTGAGCTGTGTGTGCGTAGGACGTGGTAGCTAAAACTGTGTTTTTGAAAGTTGAGAATTGGAAAGAGGAGGCGGAGTGGCAGCAGCCTGGAGCTGGGAGGGGTACTCGGCTGTCGCCATGCTGGCACGCCCGGGGGTGCACCCTCCGACCAACACGCTGCTGTGCCCGCCCGCCTCCCCCCGCTCCCTCGCCGTGCCAGGTGCGGGCGGAGGGCGACTTCTCCCTGAGCGTCGACTCGTCAGACCAGGTGGGAGCACAGTGCTGCTGGAATGCCTGTGCGACCTGTGTGCGCTGTGCGCTGTGTGCCCTGCCCTGTGCTGTGTGCTGTGCCCTGCCCTGCAGCACCCGCCATCCTGACACACTCACCCCTTTCTGCCGACAGGTCTGGGTGCTGGGCCAGAGCCCCGAGTTTGGCTACTGCAAAGCCAAGAAGAAGGTGAGAAAGTACCTATGTTTGCTGCGTCATCTTGTGTGCTTTGGTGGAACCACGAGGGATACTGGCATGCATGGGTGGCGCATGCTACAACTGCACACCCCGTGCCAGGCCCTGACCTGGCTCCTTGCTCCCTGTCAGTCCCTCCCTGCCTGCCCGTCCGTCCTGAGACTTCCCTCCCTGCCACGCTGCCAGCTGCGTGCCACCTGGCACCCTCCCCCTGCCTTTGGCCCTGACCTGCCTGCTTGGCCCTCCCCCCTCCCCCCACCTGGCTCAGAACGGCGAGCCCTGCCGCATGCCGGTCAACGTGTCACGCTGCCCTTTCTGCCCCTACCACGTCCAGGCAAGCACCCCAGCGTGCACAGCATGGGGCAGCACATGCAGTGCAGCAGGGTGGCAGGGCAGCCCGCCCCTGCAGGAGGGTGTGAGCTGCCGCCTTTGCCTCACAAGCCGTGCTCTCACTGCCAAACCCTGCCTGCCCGGCTGCCCTTGTCACCGCTGCGTTGGCGTCACCTCAGACTGCCCTCACATGCTGATGACATCGTTCCTCAGGCGACTAACTGTGTGTGCCACCTCCTCTTCTGCAGACCGAGTACAACCGCATGAAGCCCACCGGTCGCACCGAGTTCCAGACCACCAACCTGAAAACCGCCTTCAGGCCGGGCATGCAGCGGGGTGGGTGGGCGGGTGTGTGCGGGCACAGGGCGGGCGTGCAGCGGGGCGTGCAGCGGATTTACAGCAATGGACATGCAAACCTGCCTCAGCCGCCTTGCCATGCGTGCCCTGCGAGCACACCAGCGGGCCCTGCTAATAACTTGCCTTGTTCATCTCACCACAGTCTTCCTGCGTAAACGCACTCCCCCTCTCTGCCGGCCTGCAGCGGGGCCCCGGGCAGTGTTTGAGGAGCAAGCACCTCTTATGTGACCACTGTTCACAAACCCTGTTCATCTACCCCTGATGCATGCGCTGCCTGCAGGTCTTCAGTGGGCTCCCGGCGAGTTTGAGAGCCAGACGGCCAAGCAGCTGCGCATCAAGCAGATGGGGGCGGCACAGGTGGGAGGGATGGGGTGGGGCAGGGAGCAGGAGGGGGCAGCAGAGGTGGAAGGGGCGGGGCAAGGAAGGAAGCAGATGGGGGCGCTTGGGGTGTGGAGGGGCGGGTGAGGCAGTTAAGAGGGCAGACGTAAGGATCCGTCGTGAAGTAGGACCTCTGCAGTAGCACAGGGGAGCTGCCTGCCGGCCGACTCATGTGTCAGCCTGGCGGGCAGGTTGCTTTTCCCTGCCACTGTGCCCTCCCTCAGATGCCGCGCTCCACGCTGACGCGTGCACCGCCTCTCCCCTCCGCCTGTCACTCCCCGCTGCGCTGGAGGGTCGCGCTGTGACAGGCATTGCCTGGCGTCAACAGTGTTTCTTTGTAACCTCCCCTTCTCCCGACTGTTCCCCCGCTGCAGCTGGAGGGCGTGGCTGCGACAGCACGCGACCGCGGCAGCGCCGTGGGCGCCCGGTGAGTGATGTGAACTGCCTGGCACGCACGGTTGCATTTAGAGCCAAGGGGGTGAGGTTGCATGGTGGGCGGGGTGTCCCCAACAGCTGGAGGCCTTTGTTGCCCTCTTCAATGAAGCTTATGCAACCTTGCTGTGCTGACCATGCCACATAATCATACCCAAAATACTCGACCCTTCCCCACCCGCGTGTCATCCCTCCTCACAGATACCTCACCACTGTCGCCAACCCGGCGGCAGCGGCAGCGGCAGAGTCGGCAGCGCAGCGCAGGCTCACGCCGGCAGCAGCCATTGCAGCAGCTGCACAGCAAGGCCCAGTGGCGGCGGCGCTGGCGGCGGCGCCAATCCCTGCCGCCCGCTCGGGCGGCGCGCTGGTGCTGCAGTTGCGCGGCGGCCAGCGGCAGAAGCGCAAGGCAGCGGCTGCGCTGGCGGAGCAGTCCGGTAGCAAGCGGCAGGGCAGTGGAGGTGCTCATAATGCAGGTGGAATTATAGATTTGGAGGATGATGATGATTATATGGTGCCAGCTGGCGCAGCAGGTGCAGCAGGCTTCGACCTGACGGCCGACGCGCGGCAACGGGCGCTGGCGCTGCTGCGGGCGGCAGGTGCGTGTGCCTGGGTTTGCGTGCAATAGGGCGCCGCAGGGCTGATATGGTGGCAATGGCACTGTGCTTGCCTGGATTCGCACAGCAACGTGTTTGCACCATTCGCTGCAGTAGGGAAAGCATGTATGTGACTCGGCACCTGCTTACCGCTGCCCGCCACTCCCTCGCAGGCGGCACTCCTGCCGGCGCCAGCGCCAGCGGCAGCCAAGTGCCAGCAGCGCTGCAAGCAGATGTAGAGCGAATGAGGCAGCGGAAGGAGGCAGCAGCGCAAGAACAGCAAGAGCAGCAGCAGCAGCAGCAGCAGCAGGGGGTAGCAGCGGGGCCCGCCACTGACCGGGCAGCATTAGCACAGGTGGAGGCCAATCGACGGCCTCCCCTGCTGCCCTCTGTGGTGTCAGGTGGGCCCTCTGCTGCCCGGCTACCCCCCCCTGGCAAGCGGCCAGCAGCAGGAGCAGCAGCAGCAGCAGCATCAGGCGGCAGCAAGAGGCCGGTGACACAGCGGCAGACAGCAGGGGCAGCGGCGGCGGCAGCGGCGGGCCCCAAGTCGGCCATGGAGGCTGCCTTTGGCGGGGTGCTGCAGGAGGTGGCGGCCACGGGGGCGGCGGCGCGGGGCACACGGTGAGGTGGGGGGCTTGTCGTCGTAGGCGGGTGGACTCGCTGCTCTCTGGGGTGCTGGCACTGCCTGTTTGCCAGCCGACCGATGTTCTTTGTGGCAGCCTGTTTGCCAGCCAGCCAAATGGCCCCCTTGGGTCCCCTGTGCACCTGCATCTCTTAGGATGTCATGGTGAATAGACCCTTGCAGATGCTGGCCTCCTGTGGGTGGCCTGACCCCTTGCGCCCCGCCCAGCAAGCCCCTTTCACTGCCCTGGATCACCCCTCCCCTGACCACCTTTCCATGTGCACCTGATGCAGGTACAAGGATCTGGTGGATGACGAGGAGCAGGAGAAGCTGGACAAGGTACTGCTGGGGTACTGCATGCCTTGCTGGCCTACCATCTGGATGCATGCTCGGGATCCCCACCTCCTGTTGAACGCTGCCATCACCACACTCTCTTGGTCTGCCCCGCGGCACCCGCCTGTCCCGTCGTGCAATTGAGCATGCACTTTCTTGCCCTCCTGCCTTCCCTCTGTGTGCCATCAGGTGATGACGGCTCTGGAGCAGAAGGACGAGGTGGCTGCCAAGATGGACTCCATCTCACGCCTCACGGTGCAGGTGGGCTCACAACAACAGGGGAGAGCGGGGGGGTCCGTAATTGGAACCCAACGCGTGTCGCTGCTTATGGCCCCACCCCTTTTGGTACCCTGGTGCACCCACCCCAACTCCACTGTTGGCCCCTTCACACCCTGTCTCTTTCTCCATCCTACCCAATTGCGCACACCACCTCTTTGCTTCCCTTCCCCAACCCCCAGGCCTTCCGCTGCAAGGTGTGCAACTACACGGCCGAAAGGCGGCGCCCCGAGTGCGCGGCGCACCCCTATGCCGTGGAGCGGGTGGAGGTGGGTGGGTGGGTGGGTGGGAGCCGGCAGGGTGCACACTGTGGGTAACAGGGCGCCCATGCGTGAGGTGGGCTTGGTCAGCCAGGAAGGTCCCCGTGCCTTGTGCTGGACTGAGCGTGGAGGGGGATGCAAGGCCCGCTGTGTCCCCCTTTCCGTCCCTCCCCTGCCTGCCTCCAGCTCCATTGACCGCCCACCCAGCCTGTGAGCACTGCCCTCTCCCCCGCTGTGGCCTGCTTTCCCTGGCTGAACGGGCGCCCCCTCCCCTCGCCACCCTGCCCTGACGTTGAACAGTCGACCAAGCGCTGGTGGCAGTGCGACGGCTGCAAGTTCCGCTTCACCACCGTGGGGCAAAAGTACCCCAGCAAGCGGTGCACCAAGTGCGTGGGGGTGGGCCGTGCTGGTGGCTGGGCAGGCTGTGCGCACGGCAGCTAGCTGTCCCTCCTTTGCACGCACGCTGGCATGTCCCAGAGAGGCACGGTTCGGCCCCGCCGCTGGCGCACCCTGCACACCAAGCGGTCCTGCCGCACCCCTCCCTCTCCCTGCTGCCCTCACCGCTTGGCACCAAGAGTGTTGCCTGCCCCCTCGCTTCCGCTGCTTCGGGTTCTGTTGCTGCACCACACCCACCGTGGCAGATGTCGCACCATCGTCCTGCTCGCCACCTCCCTGCGACGGCCCCTGCTTTTGCCCCCGCACCCCCGCCAGCCAGATGTCGGGCCCGCCAATGCTGTGCCCCTGCCTGCGCCCTCCCTTGCAGCATCCTCATCTGCCACCTCCCCCTCCCATGATGTCCATGCAGGTGCAACCAGCCGGGCACCAGCTTCACTGCCGTCTCCATGCTGCGCCCCAAGAAGGAGCACGAGGTCCTGAAGCAGCAGAGCAGCCAGGCGGGGCGGGACAAGCTGATGGCGCGCGGGGCGGAGCAGAAGTGGTGCAACTCGTGGTAGAGCGGCAGGCGGGACGGGAGCAGGATGGCAGCAAATGCAGCATGCTTGCGGCCGGCTTGTGCAGCCCGGCAAGGCAGCGAGAGAGCCGGGCGCAGGCAGACGCAGGCGGTTGGGCAGACGCAGGGGGGGCAGAGGCAGGCGGCGACAGCGCCCTGCGGTTTGGTGCAGGCGAAGCGGGACACCCAGAGCTGCTGTGTACTGCCCCGCTGTCTGTGCATTTAACACATGTGATTAACAGTACCGCGGCTGTAGATTTGAGCGGCTGTAAGGGGCTCCAAGCAGGCAGTAGGTGGTTGCATGAGTGGGGGGTGGTGGGGGGTGCAAGGAGGGCGGGAGAACTGCTGTACACGCGGAGGGGCGCAAGCGGTGCTGCACTGGGAGGCTGGTCAAGGCTTGGCGGCAGAGGGAGGGCACTAACGCTATCGGGTGGCTGCCGCAATGACATTCCACTCTTGCTTACAGCCTTAAATTCAGCCAACACCTGCGGGATTCTATTTAACCAGCTAAACTGTACAGCCAGCGGACCCAGGCGGACCTGATATGCCAAATGTGGGGAGACTCTGCCGGCGGGCGCAGCGCGCCGGCAGCGGCATCTCCCCTGATCTCCGATGATCCCCGAGTCACCCACGAGCGTCACATACGTCTTCTTCTCTGGCACCTGCCATGGCGGAGCCCTCAGCCGAGCCTCCGACAGCCTACCCAGAGGCCAGCGGCAGCGCCGTGTTCGTGCCGGTGGTGCTGCAGGAGCGTGTGGACGTCGGAATTGAGCTCAAAAAGACGGTCTTCGCCGCGTACCGAGCGAGTGAGTGAGGGCGACGCGTGCTCCCTCTCTGCAGGCTGGGGCAGCCGCCGCTCCCACGCCGACTCCCTGGGCACCACACGCCCTGGCCTGCGCCTGCGCCACGGCCCCGCCCCGCCCCGCCTGTGCCGCTCAAACCCTGCCCTTTGCCCCCGTCTCGATGCTCACCCCACAGAGGACCGTGCCGAGCTGCGTCGCTGCCAGCTGAAGGAGAGTCAGTATTTGATCAGCTGCACCATCCACGACCTGCAGCACCCCACGGCCTGCTCTCCGCTGCCCCAGCCGTTCCTGTCAGCAAGCCCGCAGCTCCTGCGCGGGCTGCAGGCAGACCTTGCCCGTGTTAACGAGCAGCTGGAGCAGGGACACCTGGTGCCAGCGCCTCCCGAAGCCGAGGGACGCGAGCACTAGGCTGTTGTGCGACTGCGGCGGGCGGCAGGCGGCGCCGCCAGCGCCAGCGTCAGCATGGCGGGCATGTGGAGCCACACGCTCATTTGCCCGCAGCAGTACGTGGCTTCGCTGCCTTTGCGGCTGAGACAGCGGCAGATGGTGAGGGCAGTACACCCACTGGCAGCGAGGTGGCACGCCTGCTGCTGCGCCTGTGGTAGCTGACTTGGGAGGACAGCATAAGGAGGTGTACTGGCACCTCGTGCTGAATGCCCTTCTGTTCGCCGCCTGTATGACCACCAGAGGCCCACAGCCGCGCCCGTGCGGCTCCCCCGACCTTCCCCCTGGTCGCCGCCACCACTATTGGGTTGCCCTGTGGCCGCCGCTGTGTGCGCCAGGCTGGCAGTTCAGCTTTGTGGGCGGCACCCCACGCGGCTGCAGCTCTGGCTGATGCGCACCGCTGCTGGCACGCATGCTGGTGTGGGGGATGCTGTATGCCTGGCTGCACTGGGTGCCATGAATGCTGGTCGCCGCCAGCTGACAGCCTGTGCGCGCTGCATGCGCTCCATGCTGAGGTGCGCCCATCCAGCAGCCACCACCCACATGTGAAATGCAACAGTTGCTTGGTGAGCTCCAATACATGTTTGGTTTTACATACGAAGTCAGGGTCCCTGTTTCAATGTGGACCTGCAAGTTGACGGGGCAGCTGCCGGTGGCGGCAGCGGCGGCGGTGCTGAGCGGGCGCCACCTGGCGCACATTTGAAGAGCTGATCACCAGCAGCGCGCATCGCCCACATGCACCCCCGTCGTCACTGCCGTGCATTTGCATAGAAGTGGGCAGCATGAATGCATTCGAGAAAGCCAGGGCGGAGCGGATAGCCGCTAACCAGGCCAAGATGCGGGTGCGCGGGCCTGGGTTCACTGCTTGGGGACTGGGGGGCGATCGCAAGCTAGTGTAAAGTCTCCCGCAGCCGGTAGAGTGCACGGCGCGCACGCCAGGCGCCAGCACCTTTCAAAACCCGCCGTTGCTCCAGCGGACACTTGGGGGCTTGCCCGTGCTGGTGATGCGCGTGGCAGCGGGTGATGGGTCCGCAACGCCTGCATCGCAGCGCTGCAGTGCACTCTGTCGGGCTGGGCGGGATGGCGCCGCCTGCTCGCGACCGTTGGTCCACCGCCGCAGCTGCCCTGGCCCCCTGCTGTCTGCTGTACTGCAGGCTTGGCGCGCCTCAGCCGGCCTGGAGACTCTGGCGGGTCTACACCAACCTGTCGCACCCACAAACCACCCTGCCCTCTCCTTGCCCCTCTTGTACCCCTGCGCCCCTCCCCGCAGCTCTTGGGCCTGGCGGACGCTGTGCAGCAGCTGCAGGCGACGGCCCAGGTGGATCGCCCTGCCAAGGCCAAGGCAGCACCCAAGAAGCGCAAGATGTACGAAATCGAGGTGAGCGCAGGGCGACGGGGCAGGCGGGCAAGGCTGGGCCACGGTGGTGCTGCCTGGGCGGCTGTCGCTGCGTGTCGCCGCCTGTCGCGCCCTTTCATGCCTCACGCCCCTGCCCCGCATGCCCCCTGCAATGTTGTGCTCCGTAAGTCCCCCGCTGTGCTTTGCTGCCTTTTGTACAGCCAACCCCCTGCTGCATTGCTCTGAGCGGCCCGCCTGCCTGCCTGCTTGCGCCCGCCCCGGCACGCAGGTGGAGGTGCGGCGCAGCGGGCGGCTGCAGGGTGACCAGCCGCTGTACAACGAGGAGTGCCTGGCGGACAAGGCGCTGGGCATCGACAGGTGGGTGCCCTCTAGGTTTGCTCATCTGAGAGAGGCGCCGGTGGGCAGCCCCGCTGCTGCTTTGCATCACAGCAGTACATCATATACATACACCGGCAGCTGTGACCCACAGCCAGGGTACCTAACGAATCCACCCATTACCCTGCACCCCCCGCGCCCTGCTCCCCCCACATGGCAGGCTGGACCTTATCTGCCGCCCGCGCCGGCGCCGGGTGGGCGTGGACCCAACCCAGCTGACCGCCATCCGGGAGCGCCGCATCAAGTAAGCAGTTTCAGTTGTTTCAGCCGACCGGACCGGTGCTATCACAAGGTGTAGCTAGCTTGGGATGGGCTTGTCCCATCGCACGGCATGCCTGCTAGGGCCGGGGCCATCTGCTTTAGGACGCCTGGATGCTGGGAGATGGCAAAGGGTCAGCTGCTTCTGACCAAGCGCCTCCCACCACACTGCCATGCCTCAGCCCTCAACCCGGCCCACTCCCCTGCCCTGCCTTTGGCTGTCCCAGGGAGGTGGATGGGGAGGATGCCGAGGCGCCGCGCGGCCCCATCGACTCCGGGCTGGGAGTGCGCATCCAGGTGGGGGTGGGCAGGTGCAATGGGTGGGTACAGTGGCATGGAAATGAGTGCCAGGGGCCAGCAGGGGCTTCATGTGAGACAAGCAACGGGGGGGACGACACGTTGCTGAGCGTAGTACAGGGCGGGCAGTTCAGGCGTGCGGGTGGGCGGGTGTGTCTGTCCCCCCGCCTGCCCGGCCTGCCTGGCCTGGCATGAACGTGGGCACGGAAGCCCAACCTTGCCCGCCATCAACACCATGCACTTGTTTGGGAAGGCCACATGCATGGTGACTGCGTGTACGCCAGCCAGTGCCGTTGTGCCGAGCGTATGCGGCCACACAAGCTTCCGCATGCTGGTGCCTGGCTTTAACTCTCCCCACCGTGCAGGGTGGGCGCGTGTACGACAGCAAGTATGGGGTCACCTGCCACTGGTGCCGCCAGAAGACGCTGGAGGAGCACGTGAGGGGGCTGGGGGGAGGGGGGCAGTTATTTAGGGGGTCTGCTGGATGTGTGGGGCGCGTGGGGTCTTGGTTACACTGGCGGGCGCAGCAACTTGACGGGTGTGTCGTGGCTATGCGGAGTTGAAAGTGCCGGGTGTGGCATGCCTGCTGCCCAGCAAGCTGGACTCCACCACCACAGGCCTCAGCATGCACTCAAACGCCCGTCCATGCTGTTGCTGCTCGACGGGCCTGCCTCCTCAACCATTGCCGCCACCTGCGCCTCCCCCCCGCAGGTGACGTGCACCAACACCGACTGCGGCGGCGGCCGCTGCCTGGCTGTCTCCTTCTGGTGAGGCAAGGGAGGAGGGAGGAGCTGTGAGGGAGCACATACCTGACGTGGTGCTGTCTTGGCATGAACATTCCACATCTGCCTGCTAGCATGATGTTGGTGGCAGGGGTACGATTGGTGGCGGCATGCACTGGACGCAGTGCGTTGCACTTGGCACGCTTCACTGCTCTTCATGCCTCGCACAATGGCCTCCCTTGCACCACCCTCCCCGGGCTGCAACCTCCTCTGTTGCTTACCTCCGTCTCCACCTGTTCTTAAGCCTGCCTCCTGCCTCCCTCCCTGCCTCCCTCACCCGCAGCAAGCGGTGCCTGATGAATCGGCACGGCGAGGAGATCCAGCAGGCGGAGGCCAGCGAGAAGTGGGTGTGCCCACGCTGCCGCGGCTCCTGCGGAGAGGGCTGCACCATCTGCTGCAACTGTGGGCCTTGCCGCAAGGCGGTGAGTGGCGGGCGGGCCACTGCAGGCTGCGTGCGCAGGGGATGTGGGGTCTTCCGCAAAGCAGGACAGCTGGCAGCAGTCGAGTGCAAGGCAGCGGCCCCCACCCATCAGACCATCCGCCAGACGCTGCTGTTGCCCCAACCTTCACACTTACCCTCACCTCTGCTGCCCCCACCTCACGGCCCCGC
Organism: Micractinium sp. NFX-FRZ; assembly: GCA_029339195.1. NCBI lineage: Eukaryota > Viridiplantae > Chlorophyta > Trebouxiophyceae > Chlorellales > Chlorellaceae > Micractinium > Micractinium sp. NFX-FRZ. The sequence goes on from JAPTJF010000298.1 coordinate 25,502, forward strand.
AGGCCGGCCTGGCCCCCACCCACCACATCATCAACCAGGCGCGGGCAGCCGGCTTTGAGAACGTGCACGACTTCCTGGTGAGTTGGAATCGACATTGTACATGTGTATGAGTGTTGTGAGTGGCAGAGTGGGTAATTCGCACTGGGGGACGTGCGGGGCGCAAGTGGCGCCTTGGCGGCTTACAGCTGCTCACGAATCTGGAGGCGGTGCGGATAGGAGGTGGGATAAAGTGCGGTCGGTTGCCGTTGCTGCGGTTGGGCGGGTATTTGACCTGCCTCTTACGCTGCCTTGGGCTTGTCTCCCAGCCCCTTTCTCCCAGCCATCCCGACACTTGTCGCCCACACGGTGCCCCACATGCTGCCACCCATGCCACATGCTGCCACCCATGCCACCCATGGCATGCTGTGCCCCGCTCCCCGCAGGTGCACCAGAAGACGGGGGAGAGCGGCGAGCAGATTGCAGAGCGCAAGCGGCAGGCCGCCTGGGGCGCCTGGCTGGACGTGCCCTTCGAGCCCAAGGCAGCAGAGGAGGAGGAGGATGGGGAGGCGGCAGAAGAGCCGGCGGCGCCTGCTGCCACAGCCGCTGCCGCTCGCCTCACCTCGCGGCAGCAGCAGCAGGCGGTGCCCGAGGGCGCTGGCGGCACGCTGCTGCTGTACGCCGCGCTGCGCTGGCACCTGCTGGCCGCCCGCTTCTGCGCCGTTGCCAAGGTGAGGGCCGGACCTCTAAGAGAGTGGGTGGTGGTTGGGCATGAGAGCATGTGCCATGGGCAAACCATGATCAACCCCTGTGGTTTTAACAAGGCACCTTGCAGTCTACCTACGTGCCAACACTACTTGCCTGTCGACCTTCCGGTGTGCAGGTGCTGGCGTCTGCCCCCCGGCCCAACCGCCGCCGGCAAGCGGCGAGCGCTGCTCCTGCTGCCGTCGAGCCAGCGGCCGAGCGCACCATCCGCAGCAGCATGGCACAGGAGACGGCAGTGGCGCCGCGCCGCTCTGGCCGCGGCAGCCAGCAGGCGGCCTCCCTGCCCACCAAGGTCACCGCTTTCTTCAAGGCAACCGCGCCCAACCCCGCGGCTGCTGCGACTGCCAAGAAGGCGCAGCCGGCTGAGGGGGCAGCACAGGGCAAGGCGGCAGCGGCAGGCGCTGCTGTGCCCCGCACCCGGGCCAACCGGCTGGGCATGCGCTCCCGCAAGTGAGGCGCAGGCCTGCCCTGTGAGCTGGCGCAGAGAGCCAAGCATACCGCGCTGTGCTGTCCTGTGGCCCACACCTGCTGACGTTGACTAGCATGGCTGCTTACCCCTCGCTGTCCCAGCAGACCTTTGTATTTTCCGTTCTCCATTTCACTGGCGTTGGCGCACTGCACCGCACGCATCTCCCGCCTGCTGCACTGTTTGTTGGCACTCCTCCCGACCACCACCATCCTGTGGCTGCACATTTGCACTCCTTTTTCCCTCCGTGTTGCTGGCCCACTCTCCAATTGGACAGTGACTCCCACGACGCAACCCCACGCTGCACGGGCTTAAAACCTCGCCACCCGGGCTTAAAACCTCGCCACCCGGCGCCGCCCCTGCGGCGTGCGTGTTGCCTCACAGACGCTACCATCCCTCTGCACTTGCGCTCCCACCACTGCACCCACCCACGTAGACCGAACCCCTGAACATAGGAGCCTACCTTGACAGATCCATGCTCTGTGGCTGTGATACGCCGCCCTATACAAGGAAGACAGGTAGCCGGGCCGGCATGCCGCGACAGATAGCCACAGGACTTCAGGACGGCTAAGGATGTACATGTTGGCACGCGAGCAGAGCAGCACAAAAGCAAAAGGCTGTTTAGTCCTGCTAGCAGCACTCACGCTCCTGTGCACACTGGTTATGAAACCGTCCACTTAACGAATCAAGGCTGTAATCTGTAACAGTGATCCACCAGCCATGAAAGTGTGCAGCAAGTTAGCTTTCGACCCGTTGGGGCGGGGTTTGCTGGGGCGGCGGCAGAGGTGCCGCTCAGCACAGCGCAGCATGGAGTTCCCAATTCAGTGTCGCCTCGAGCCCATACATGAACCTGAAACAAACCCTGTACTTTTCAGCTCAACCCCTCGGCTGACTGAGCCCTCCGAAACCCCCACGGGCATCTCGACCAGTGGCCGACCAGTGCCCTTGCAAAACGCTCGGAGATATCATCACAGCATGCAACAGTTAGTAGACGTGTGCCGCACCGCCAGGAGGCATGTTCGGCTCAACCCTCCCGCTATGGACCCAATCTTTAGGTTTGAGGCGGGACGGCAGAGTTTATTGAATGAGAGTGTAGTACGTTGCGTGCCGAACACGGCACGGCGCGAGACGGCGCCGCCGCTTGCTGGCGATGCCACCGGTGCCGCCTTCACCGCCTTGCCTTTGCCTGCTAAGCACCTGCAGCTGCCTGTGCACTGTCCTGCCGCACTGTTCAGCCTCCGCTGCCTCGTTCACATTATTTGTACATTCCTCCGTTGCTGCTCTCAACACGTCTTGCAGTGATGAATATGAGGAGCAGCTGGATCGAGCCACGCGGGCGGCCTTGGCGGAGCCTGGTGCAGACCATGCCGCCATTTATGCTCTCGTTGTGGGCACCGTGCGTCAGGGCGTCGACTACGTGCCGTCTGGCGTGGAAAGCGCCCTGCTGCAGGGTAAGGCAGAGGAGTGGCAGGTGGCGGGATGTGAGGGGTTTTGGCTCCCCTTGCTCACGGGCATACGGCACCAAGCAGCTGCTTTGACAGCCCAACTGCTGCGCCTCTCGAGTGAACCGGAGCCCTGCCGTTTCTTCCCCTGCAGGCCTGCACCCCGACACCATCATTGACCCACACCAGCGCCTCACCGTGCTGCACGAGCTGTTGGGCAGGACCTACCCGCCGCCGCTGGTGGCAAGGCGGGAGGGGCAGGCCTCGCTACAGCCGCTGCTGGACAGGTGAGCGCCGTGAGCCGCCGGCGTGGGTGGGTGGGGTGTGGGGCGGCGTGGGTGAGCGAGCCGTGCAGACCAGCGCCTCTGCGTGCCTGGCTGCACCGGCCTGCCTGCCTGCGGTTGCGGTTGCAGCCACGACGGCGCACGCCGCGCCACTCTGCTGTGCCAGCATGCACCGCACATCCGCGCCGCACTGCCCCTGCCTGCGTGGTTCGCAGGGGCGCCAGTCCAGACCTGCAGGATGCGAGCGGCAACACTGCCCTGCACCTGCTGGTGGCCAACATTGTGAACGAGAGGATGTTCCCTGACCTTGAGCCAGCCATGGCCTTCCATGTGCGGTGCTGCGGTGCTGCTTGCAATCATGCAGCGTGTGCGTGTGTGGTGGTGGTGGTGGTGGGTGGGGTGGGGGTGGGGCGCCGGCGGTTCTGGCACCTCCTGGTGCCTCTGCGTGCACTGCGCTGCCACTTGCTGTGGCGTCGGCGCCGCTGCCTCCAGCGCTGCAGCAGCTGCTGCACATGCTGCACTGCAAACGGCGCGGGCGTGACCTACACGCCGCCCAGCGGGCGATGCCGCGCTGCCCGGCGCCTTGAAGCGCTGGGTGTGCAACCCCAGCCCACAGCGTGCGCCGTGCCCACCCCACGCATGCGCCTGCCCCAGACTTACAAGCGCCTGTGCACCTTTGGCCTGACCTGACCTGCAATGTCCTCTCCCTGCCTTTTGACTCCCCTTGTCTCACAGACTGACGACCTATACAATGACGACCAGCGCTGCGACTACCTTGAGAGCGTGGGCACCGCGCTGCTGCGGGCCGGGTGGACGCTGGACCTGCCCAACAGCAGAGGCCAGACTGTGCGTGCGCTGCTGCAGCAGGCCCAGGGCATTGCGCAGGTGTGTGCGGGGTGCAGGGGGTTCTGCCGTCGGTGGGACGGCAGCCGTCGCATTTCTACAATGCTGCTGCAGCAGGCACAGGGCGAGCCAAGTGCTGGCGAGCCGGGGAGAAGTGCGGTTGTTGACGCACGCTGGGCAGGGGAGGCGCTTTGTGCTCTCGCGGCGAGTGGGGAGGGTCCTGCTGCCGCTGGTTTGGACGGGTCGGCGTGCTCCCGCGTTGGCTGCTTCATGCAGCCTGGGCTGTTGAAGCCGCTGTGAACTTCTTTTTTTATCCTCTTGTGCGCCGGATCAGCAGCGCTCTCCCCGGTGCTCATCGTGTGCTGTGTGCCGCCCACTCTCACCCCCTCGAACTGCAGAACAAGCACAGGAGCGTGCGGGGGCACGAGTGGATGATGCGCGATCTGGTGACAGCCATGGGCGGGGGTGCGCAGCAGCAGATAGAGCGCCTGGGGCAAGAGCAGCGGGGGCGGGCAAACCGCCTGCTGGCGGTGCTGCAGCAGTTGGAGCGCTTCCAGCCCTGACGGCTGCCGTCAGGGCGCTCTCAATTTCTTAGCCGGCTGCCTCAGACATGTATATGACATGATATGTAGCGACTGTTGTGCGGGCGGGGTGGAGCAAGGCGGGGCACCCAGCAAGCACCCAGTGCTGCTGCAGCCTGCCCTGCTGGCCCCTCTGTTTCCATGCAGCCACTCTCGGTTGAGTCACCAGGCACCCAGGAATGTTGCCCACACTGTTGTTATGTGCCTGCCCTGCACTGAGAGCTCGATGTGCTGCGTTGCTGTGCTTTGGTTTCAAGGAGAAACATATCTTACTACATACAACAAAGTCGCACAAAAGAACGAAAGTGACGTTGGTAGCGTAAATGGTAAATGCCCGCCAGTGCCTGCCAGCCTGCTTGGTTTAAATTCCTGCCTGCCTGCCTGCCTGCCTGCTTGCCTGCCTGCCTGCCTGCCTGCCTGCCGACCTGTTTACCCACCTGCCCGCCTGCTCAAGGCGCTGCATCCCATTTTGACTTGAAGCACCCCTCCGCTGCTATGGCATGCGCACACCACGGATGAGAGAGGTGATGCCTGACCGGCAGATGGGGCAGCGAGTGAGGCCCCATGCGCAGCAGGCGCCGCACACCGCCATGTGCTGGCAGGGCAGGAAGACGGTGTCGCGTGGCGCATCCAGGCACACGGTGCAAGCGATCTGCGCCAGAGCTGCGTCCCGCTCCTGGTCAGCCACTGCCGCCCGGCTCTCTGCCAGCTGCAGCTTCTGGGCAGCTGCCTCCTCCTGTACCGCCACCACATGCTGCTGATCCAGTACCTCTTGCAGGGCCTGCTGCAGCTCCCGCCGCTCCTCACCCCATCCCTGGCTGCCTGCCTCTGCCGCCTGCAGCTGCGCTTCCAACGCCGCCGCTGCCGCACCTGCAGCAGCAGCGTGCTGATCAGCTTGCAGCTCCACGGCAGCTGCAGCGTCAGCAGCAGCTGTGCGTGCCGCCTGTGTCTCCTGCTGTGCTGCTGTCATGAGCTCCAAAGACACCGCCAGCGCCGTGCTCGCCCCCTGGAAGAGGGACTCGGCACCCGCCTGCGCCTGCTCCGCCAGTGCCAGCGCTGCCTGGGAGGCATGCAGCTGCTGCTGCAGATCTGCAATCTGCTCCTCTGCAGCTGCTGCCAGAAGTTTGCCCCCGGCTGCCTGCTGCAGCAGCTGCGGCTCTCTATTGGCGGGCAGCACAGCCGCCGCACCAGCCTGCTGCGCCTCGGATGCTGCGGCTGCAGCAGCCGCCTCCACGGCCCGCTCAAACTGCTCGGCGGCAGATTGCGCCTCGGCCCTGCGCAGCGCCTGCATGGCATCTGCCAGCTGCCGCTGCACTGCCTCGTGCGCCACCGAAGCCGCACCAAAATCTGCTGCGGCCTGCTCCTCAGCACAGCGGCGCGCCTGGCGGGCCTGCTCCACCTGTGCAGCTGCCTCTGCCACTGCCCGCTCCAGCTCTGCGCGCTCCTCTGCCCACTGCTGGTGCCCTGCCGCCAGAGCCTGCTGCGTGTCCCGTGCCTGCACGCAGGCCGCCTCGAGCGCCTGCCCCCACCGCTGGCGGGCCGCAGCCTGCCCCGCCTTCACGTGTGCCTGCTGCGTGCCCATCGACGCCAGCCGTGCGTGCGCATCTGCCAGCTCCTCCCGCAGCGCCGCCAGCTCAGATGCAGCCGAGTGACGCTCCTGCTCCTGCTCCTGGATGCGCGCGTGTGCTGCCGCCGCCGCCGCCGCCTGCAGCCGCGCCTGCTCCCTCTCCAGCTCCTGCACGCGATCGATGAGCTGATCATAAACGAGCTCCATCTGCTCCAAGCGCAAGGATGCTGCCGCCATAAGGTCAGTGGTCATGGCCAGTTCCTTCTTTGTACGCTCCACACCCCGTGAGGAGCCGCGCGGCAGCTGCTCCAGCGGCCCAGCGGCATCCGGCTTGGACGCCTGCCCGCCGCGCACGGGGGCCGCGATGTTCTGTGGGACAGCAGTATGGGGCGTGCGATACAAGTTTGCCAGAAGCAGAGATGCACGTTCAGCCAGGGCGACTGCATCTTGATGCAAGGCCAAGAAGCCAGGCATGCGGGCAGCTGCCGCCGGCGACAGCAGCGGCAAGCGGCACCCCAACATCACATGCCCCAAACTGTTCACCGCGCCCACCTACCTGGCTGATGTTCTCCATCGGTAATGCCGGTGCTTTGCAGATGAGCCGCGAGGTTTAGCTTCACCTGCAACAGTCGGTGGCGGCAATGGTCAACAGGGCCCGGTGCCGAAGAGGGGCTCCCTGTGCAGTCAGAGCGCGCAGATTATATCCGGCAGATTATATGCTTGTCCGAGGCTGTCTCAGCGGGCTCCGGCGGAGGGAGGGAATGTCGCATGGAGTTCGTGACCACCCCGCGCGCCCACCTGCGCAGCTGCGCAAGAATGCCTTGGAGAGCCTCGGCACAAGCGTTGCTGATTGCGGTAGGAACAGCGGCGAACATGCTTTGGTCATGACTAGCTGGCGGCGTCAGCGGGGCGCCAGAAGTGATGTTGACATCAACAGCTCGAGTTGAGTGGCTCCACCTTGCAATGGAAGACGCTCTGTAGATTCATACAACGTGAATGCAACAGTGATAGGTGGCAGTCATGCAGGCAGTGCCGGGTGGCAGCGCGGCGTATGGCCGCCACATGGTGCACGGCGTGTGCGGCGGTGCAGGCTCTTGCAGCACAACCGGCACTCTGCCCTCTTCTGTCACTGTGAGGCCCCGCAAGCTTGCACGGCGCAGCTTCAGACTCTCAGCTGCTGCCTAGAGGCTTGGGCCGACAGCTCCAGGCGCCCGCAGGCCACAGGCCCCTCACAACCCAGGCTGAGGACGATGTGCATGCCCCCCACCTTCACCCGCTTCCTTTGGTTCCTGGCAGGGTCAGGTGCTGCAGGTTGATCCTGCATTTTTCTGTCCGGCGTGGTGTATGGGCAATGGGGCAGGAAGTGGCACATGGCATGGCGGCTCCTGCCGCTGCTGACCTGCCCGCCCCGTCAGCGCTGCCTTCTTCTTGCGCCCTCCTGCCAAGAACGCGCCCTCCTTACCATGAACGCTCGCACAATGACGTCGTTACACTTGTTGGCCCAACAGCAGGCTGAGCTAGGCCAGCCTTGGGACGATGCTGCCTTCAGGCAGGCGCTGCAGCAGCAGGAGCAGGAGGTGGACGTCAAAGACGCAGCGGGGGCCCTTTTTGTCGCGATGAGGTGCCAGCAGGTGCCCATCGTGCGCCTGCTGCTGGCGCGGTGCCCCGCCGCAGCCACGGCGCAGGCCAACGAGCGAATTGGAAGCGTATTCGTCCTCAGCTCACTAGTTCAGAGGCGCATTGTCAGCTTTGAATGCGGCCTGGAGCTGCTGAAAGTGGTGCTGCATGCGGCTCCGGCGGCGGCTACTGCAGGCTGCCCTTTGCAGTACCCATGCATGATAGGACCACGCATGGCAGCGGCCCTGCTGCAGGCGGCACCAGAGGCAGCCACGACAGCAGACAGCCTCGGCAACATGCCCCTGCACTCCGCGGCAAGCAGTGGCCTCGCGGATCTGGTGCAGCAGCTGCTGTGCGTGGCTCCAGCGTCGGCCAGCGCCACCAACCAGATGGGCTATACGCCGCTGCATCATGTTGCTTCTAGCGATGACCCTCGTGAGTGCAGCGCAGACGCACTGCTGATGCTGCACCACCTTCTGCAAGCAGCGCCAGAGGCGGCGATGATGAGCAACGTGCGAGGAGAAACGCCGCTGTGCCTGGCGGCCCAACCCCCGTGTCCCGAGTGGCATCCCAAGCATGTGGCGCAGCTGGTGTTGCTGCTGGAGGCGGCGCCTGCGGCAGCAGCCGTGCGCGACACGAGCTGCAAGCTGCCGGTCGACCATGTGACCGGACACGACGAGCTGCAGCAGGCGGTTCGTGCCTCTCTTCTCCACCCTCCGCCGCGCGCTGCAAAGGGCTGCGTGCCCTTGCTCCGTGCGCTAGCCAGCCTCCCGCAGCAGCTGCACTCCTCCTCCTCTACCGCCACCAAGACAAGACAGGTGGACACGTCCACCGGCGTGGTGACCACCACCACCACCACTGTCAATGTCGTGACCAGCACCCCGGCTCCCTACTTTGCCCACGCCATCGCCAGGGTGGCGCTGACCCGGGAGGAGTGGCAGCTCGTACCCTCCCCCTACCCACCCATCGCGCGCTGCCTGCCTGCCATTTATGCTCGCTCCCATGCCGAGGCAGCCTGCGCTGTGTCACGCCTGCCAAACCCGCGCCGAGCCGCGCTCCGTGCGGCCGCGCTGGCGCTGGCTCGGGTTGGCCGAGTGAAGCGCGCCTCCCTGCCTGGCCCCATCCTGGGTACGTCTTGAGCATGCTTTTTGCCTGACTGCTTGACGCATGCTCTGTTGTGCAGATGAGCTGTTTAACAACACTACTTTGCCCCTCTGTGCTGGCTGGCTGAGAGTGGTGCTGGATTGAGTTGCAACGTTTTCTCTAGCCAGCAGTGCCACGGGCGCAGCAGCCAGCAGCAGGCAGGCAGGCAGGGGGGGGGCAGTGGGGGTTGGTGAGGGGAGAGTGGTGGCTTGAAGGGGCTATCACAGTTTTGGGCAAGCATGTTGTTGGTTTGGTTTGTTGACAAGTTGACAAGCCAGAGCGTGGTGCAAGCCTGGCACAGGCACATGCCAGTGGGGGCAGCATGCCAATTTGCGCCGTTTGCGCCGCTATCGTGCAACCACCCCCACAAGCTGCCGCTCCCGGTTGTGCACTTGCTGCTGCCTGCACCTTCCAGCATTTTTACACTTATACATACCTCTTGAACAAGAGGGGTCGCAGGATGGGGGGAGATGTGACTGAGGGCAGGTAAACGAGTCAGCGGCATACTGGTTGCCGCAAACAAAGACATTCAGCAAGGGGCAAAGGAACTTCAGGCCAGGCACACCTGGGAGGATGGGATTCGTAGAGGGTGCCGAAATCAGAGAGGGGCAGAGGGCTAGAAAATTGGTGGGCCGCAGAGGAGTTGCTGGATTGCAGACGTGCCGAAGGCAAAACTGGCGGGCTTCGAAAAATAGGGGCAGGCAAGGAGCGTGGCCCATGTGAGGCGGCACAGAGCCGCGTGCAGCACACTGCACCTGCCTGCAGTTATAACGAGCATAGTAATACGCAATGATGCGTCCTGATCACGAGGCAGCTTTGGTCAGGCACAGTGCGGAGGGTAGGTGCAGTCGAGGGGGTTCAGGCTGATCGGAGGGGCTGACCATCTGCCAGCCGTGCCAGTTCAGTTTGCAATGCTCATCTGAGATGCAGGTTATGCTGTGCCGCGCTGTGCTGTGCTGTGCTGGTCACATGCGGGCACGGGCTGGCTTGTGGTTGCCCCACTGCTTGCGCAGGGTGAGCTTGCTGATCTTGCCGGTGGCTGTGTGGGGGATCTCTGCATGAGCAAAGAAAGTGGAGAAGTCGGTTGAGGAAGCGAAGGGTGGGTATGCCTGCTCGTCTCCCTGCTCATCTCCCTGGGGCAGGAGGGGTGACCGCACTGCAAGCGGGCTTGTGTTCGTGGTGCCCAACCTTGGGCAGGGGCAGGCATGGAGAGGCGGCGTCAGTGCAAGCATGCCGGCAGATGGTGGGCAGCCTGTGTTGGCCTGCCATCCGACAGGCGCAATGGGGGCCATGTCCACGCACTGCTGCTGCTGCTCCTGCTGACACCCAGTTGTGTGCCATGCAATCAAAAGAAGAGACCATGTGCGGCTTGCTGCCGGGGAAAGACAGCTCGAGGAGGGGGCCAGCACACGTACGTCGTCCATCACACTTGTGATGCGCCTTCCCGCAGCACCCCGCCTTCCCTCCAACTACACACATGAAAGCACGCTCACCCTTGACAAACACCACGTCATCTGGCATCCACCAGCGCGCGATGCGTCCATCCAGGTATGACAGAATGTCGTCGCGGGTGGGCGCCTGCAGCTTGCATGAGTGAGCAATGACACGAGGGGTGTGGGCACTCTGCCATACAAACAGGCGTGCCATGGTGCGCGACCTAATGGTTGGGTAAATGCGTGGGTGAGTGGGTTGGCACATGACTGGGTGCCGCCATTGGCGGCGGGCGTTGCAAGGCAGACCTGCCACCGCTCCCACCCAACCCCACCCAATCCACCCATACGGGCTTAGCAACGGCAGCTGTGCCACACACCCTGTCGCCTTCCCGCTGCACCCCTTGCTGGGAGCCACCCCAAGCAGCAGAAGCGAGACGAGCACTCCTGCCAGCCAGCACCCCCCGCCCCAATCTTGTTGTGAACAGTGCAGAACATACTGCCGATGCAGCTCCGCAAGCTAGGACTGCAGTGGCCGCGCACCTGCCCCTTCTTGGGAGCCACCACCAGCAGGGGGCGCTCCGTCCACTTGGGGTCGGCGATGGCAATCACTGCCGCCTCTGCAGCACAGGCGGCATGATGCGTCGGGGGGGGCAGGCAAGGACGCAAGGGGGCAGGAGTCAAGCAGGTGCGCGCGTCTGGAGCCAGCGCCTCAGAAGGAAAGGGAGGGGGGCAGGGCCAGGCCTAGGGGGCCGGTGAGGGCGGGTGAGGGCACAAGCGGATATGCCAGGGTCAGCTCGCCGGGACAGCATAGCGGCAGGTTGCGCCAGGGTCGTACCTTCGCCAACATGTAGCGCCAAACCCGCGCTATGCCCTACCACCCCCGCACCTGCCACCCCTGGGTGCCCCACCGCCGCGTTCTCAATGGCCACGCTGCTGATCCACTCGCCGCCGCTCTTGATCACGTCCTTGGAGCGGTCTGTGATCTGCGGGGTGGACATGAGGGGAGAGGGGATTGATGGTGGGGGTGCTGCGGGCGGGGGTGGGGCACAGGGTAGGGAGGTGGGGGGAGGCAGCGGCAGGTGGCTGGCAGGGCGCTGGTGCAGGTCCATGCCCCCGCCCGACGGTGTCCTGCTCTCACTGCAGCTGTGCAGCAAAGGCGCGCATGAGGGAGGCCTGCCACACATTCGTCACCAGCAATCATGTCCGCGGCAGGTGCAGCTGCAGCAGCAGAGGCAGAGCAGACAGCGCCAGCAGCAGCGGTAGACTACACACGCTGCAGGCTTGCCTGCATGAAACCTTGTGGGTCGATGGTGGCCACGTCCCCCGTGTCAAACCAGCCCTCCGCATCTGCCGCCTCCGCATCCGAGTTGTAGTACTTGCTCAGCGTGTGGGGGCCGCGCACCTGCAGCAGGGATGCAGAAGCACGTTAGGAATGACGCCCAGAAACGAGAAGGGGAAGGGGGCAGTAAAGCTCGAGGACGGGGGAGGGTGGCCAGGTGGGATGCAGGCAGGGGTTGTGGGGAGCGGCAGGGGCACAGCAGTTGAGGCCAACAGGTGGGCAGCCCGACATTGGCCTGGCGCCTGACACTGCACCACACGCAGCGTGCCGTAAAGATGCCCCCGCAGGATGTTAGGGCAGCAGCAGCTGCAAGGCACACCTGCCCGCCTGCATGGGTGCCCACCTACTACTGCTACTCATGTGCCAGCGCTGCAGCTGCTGCAGTCGATTCACTGCTGCAGTAAATCAGCCCCCACCTGCAGGTTGCCAAACGCCTGCCCATCCCAGGGCAGCTCGGTGCCCGACTCATCAATGATCCTGCAGCCAAGGAATCAGTGACACAGTCAGTTGCATTGCAGATGGCATGCGCGTGAGGAGCTATCTGGGAGCCGCCCGTGCGCACTCCCCCTGCATCCAAGGAATCAGGGAACTGCGTGAGGTGCGCTGCCAAACAAATGCCAAACTGATGAGCTTGCTAATGGATCCGCCCTATACAATGACAGGGAAGAAGGAGGAAAAGAAGATGAATGCTCAGCTGGCACGTGTCCGTATGAGCTGACAGGGAGAGGCAGGACAGGCAGGCTCAGGAAGGCTTGCGGTGAAGGGCGGCTAGGCAGAGAGCCACGCCGCCCAGCAGCCCGCGCCCTTGCCCTGCACCCCAGCATCCGTCCATCTCCCGCCAACCCCGCAGCAGTGAGCACGCTGCCAGCACCTCACCAACCCACAGCGCGCCGCGCCGCGCACCTCATGTCGATGAACACGTGCGGCCGCCCCTGCTTCAGCTTCATCTGCGTCAGCCCCTCCCGGTCCAGCCCCGCCTGGCTGCCCTTGATGGCCCCCACCGTGGCCGTGGGGCTGGTCTCGGTCATGCCCCACAGCTGCCGCACCTCCACCCCCTGCTTGACCTCCAGGAATTCGATGATGTGCCTGCAGGGCAGAGGGAGGGAGGGAGGGAGGGAGGAGAAGAGGGGAGCGTCACTTGGAAAGCTTGCATCCAACCAAGCGCGGCGCCACGTGCGCGAATCGAGGAAGCAGCAATTCAGGGATGCAGGGGAGCGCAGGACGCATCGACCAGCAGGGCTGCTGGTTCGCCTGCAGAGAGCGTGGGGGCGGGCCAGGAAGGCGGAAAGGCCCTGTTCATCAAGCCTCCCCAGGCACGCACCTGGGGCAGGCCGCCCCCCCGATGACCACCAGCTTGAGCGTGCTCAGCCGCAGCGCCCGCTTTTCCATGTGGTCCAGCAGGCCCAGCCACACGGTGGGCACACCCTGCACATCATCCAAGGCAAAGTTACAGACTGTTGGTGGGAGGGCGAGGAGGAAAATGGGTGCAAGGTGCGGCGGTGCGTGGGCAGTGGGGCAGTGGGCGGCGGACAGGGGGGGCGCGGAGGAAGAAGGGGTAATGAGCAGAGTGGAGGCAGAGCATCATGCACCACAAACACAGACGCACCGCAGTGGTCGTCACCCGGTGCTTCTCAAGCAGGTTGTACACGCTGGCGCCATCCAGGTAGGGGCCTGCAGGGGCGGGGATGCAGAAATTTGGTGTACAACACCGCCAGAGGTGGCAGCAGGCCAGGCCGTGCAGTAAGGTGGAAGGGTGCACAACCAGCTGCGCAGGCCTGCTGGCAGGGCTGCCAGCAGGGCTGGCGTCCACCCAGCCAGGACACCAGGCAGGCAGGCAGGCATGCAGCCAGCTGAGGCAACTCACCCGGCAAAACCAGCTTTGCTCCCATCATGGGCCCGGCAAACGCCAAGCCCCTGCAGGGTGGGTAAGGACGTGCATTTGATGTATGTGTGTGTAAGGTGGATTCACTTTGCTGGGGCCCGCTGTCAGTATGCACACTTGGATGCAGCAGCAGTGGCAGCAGCGGCAGCGGCAGCAGCAGCTGCAGCAGGGGCCGCCCAGCAAAGTTCACATGGCACGTCGGCGCCACCCAACTTCTATGTTCTTATCAAGGTGCTTATCACTTGAGCTCACCAGGAGTTTGCGTGGAACATGGGCACCACCATGAGTATGCAGCTGGCCGACTTGACGTCCAGGTAGTCGGGCAGGGCCACGGCCAGGGCGTGCAGGAAGTTGGAACGGTGGGAGTACATCACGCCCTGGTGGGAAGGAGGGCGGGGGAGGGGCCGGGGGCGGGGGTGGGGGTGAGGGATGTGGGTGAGGAGTAAGGAGGGGTGGGTGTGCGGCACGCCCTGTGCATTTACTTGGCAGCGGTACAGGAGGCACGAACAGGTCTCGGGTGGGTGGGAGCGGGCGAAGCCAGCGCAGGTGGTCGAAAGGAACTTGGTAGGGTGGAGAGGTGGAGGGTGGAGAGGTGGCAGGGGCGGTGCGGTGGCAAGAGGTGTTGGGCGCAAGGACAGCGGCGAGGAAGCGCGCGGCAGCTACCAGCCCAGCAGCCTGCCAGCACAGCAGCAGCAGCACCAATGTATCAGCAGTGTGCCAGGCGGCAGCGGCGGCAGCAGCGGCGGCCCACCTTGGGCATGCCTGTGGTGCCGCTGGTGTAGCACAGCCCAGCCGCCTGGTTCTCGTCCTGCACCTCCCACTTGAACGCCGGCAGGTTGGGCACCTGCAGGCATGACGACATTGCGCAGATTGTTTGACAGGTGCGTGGGGTGGGAGCTGCTGCACAGCAGGTGACCACAGCGCGCACAGCACCCACCCCCCACGTAGCGCAGCAACCCGGAGAGCGCACATCCAAGAGTGCACTACAACCTCCTCCGGCAGCAATGCACAACAGCACGCGCGACAGCATGCACACCGCATGCACACAGCGTGCACAGCACACCCACCTCCTCCATCAGCAGCTCCTCGTAGCACAGCAGGTCCAGCTTGCTCTGCTTGGGCATGTGCCGCTCATCTGCAAGGGCCACCAGGCAGGCGCACGGGCGGCGCCCCCATCCAAGTCAGGCGCATGGGCGCATGGACATTGGACAGGGCACAGGGCTCGCAGTCGCTCGCAAGCTCACAGCACAGCACAGCACGGCACAGCACAGCACAGCACAGCACGGCACAGCACAGCCTTGCTGCCGCGCCCTGCCCTGCCCCGCCCATCAAGGCACAGCTATGCACAACAGGGCGTGCCGTTCTCTGGAGGCAGTTGGGCGCTGGCGAGAGGGTGCGTGGGGGTCATGTTGCGCTGGCGCAGCTGCAGCGCACCTGGCTGGCTGACATGCCGGCGTATGACTCATAGACGGCAGTGACAGCGGCGGTGACAGCGGCAGCACCGATCTGGGACCGCACAGGAGGTGAACCCACATGCTCGCCCACCCACGACCAGCACCCCAAGCTGCAACCACACGCCTTCAAGCCTACACCACCGGTGGTTGGGTGATCAGCCATTGTCAGGCATAAATGTGCAAAGTGCCGCGCCTCACCCGTCAGCAGCACCACGTGCCTCAGGCAGCCCTTGGCGCGCGGCGCCAGCTTCTCCAGCAGCGGCGCAAACGAGGCGTCCGCCAGTATGATGCTGTCCTGGGCGTGGTTGATGATCCAGGCCTGTGGGGAGGGAGGGATTAGGGTTGTAGGGGGGGAGGGAAGCGCAGCAGGGAAAGAGGCAGCGTGGGGGTGCAGCGGGTGGGTAGCGGGAGGGGATAACGGTGTGCGCTGGCACGCACCCAGGGACCCGTTGACATGTGCAGCCAGCCAGTGTTGCGATGCGATGCACACCCACCCACCCACCAGGTCGTCCTCAAAGAGGCGGGGGTTGAGGGTGTGGCACACGGATCCAAGCCCCATGATGCCGTACCTGCGCGCAGGGGTGAGCGGCGGCACAGGGTGTGACTAAGACAGTGCAGAAAACATGTTTGAGACACCCTACAGCTGGAGGAAAGAATGTACAGGTGGGGGCAGCAGGGGTAACCGGCGAGACGGTGGGCTGGTTGGTGAGCAGGCGGGGGCATAGGCATAGGCAGGCAGGCGGGCAGGTGGCAGGGGCGCATGACACATGTAGAAGGGGAGCCTGCGCAGGGCTGGCCTAACACCCACCATGACTCCAGGTGGCGCACGGTGTTAAAAGCAAGCGTGGCCACACGGTCGCCTGGCCTGCAAACGACAGGGCATGCAGCAGCAGGCTTAATTTGCCGATGCGGGGTGCTGCCGCTGCCGCCTGCCGCCGCCGCCGCTGCCGCCACTTAGTAGGGTTCTGCTGCTGCACCCTGCACGCGGGTCGGGCGGCTTTACATGGTCGCACCCACCTGACTCCAAGCCTTTTTAGGGCCAGCGCACACAGCCGAGCGCGCTCGCCCAGCTGTCGATAGTTGCTCACGTCCACCCTGCCAGGTTCGTCGCCGCTGACGGACACAATTTCCGCTTCCGGGTGGAACTTTGCTGCATAGTCCAGGATGGAGGTGACCAGCAGCGGCTGCTGCTGCATGAGACCCCGCATCGCTGCTTTCGGCGTAAAATGACCTGTCGCTGCCGGGAGTTTGTGTGCTGAGATCTTGCGATCAAGCTTTGCAGCGGCAGGGCTAGCCGGATGCTGAGCTCCGAGAGCACAATCGCGAGGGAAGGGCGGGACGGGTAGTGCTGAGCTGGCGGGCACGATCAGTCAGAGCTGACTCACGATACTAATGGAGGCTGACATGAGGACGGCATGTGGGGTTTGGGGAACGGAAGCAGGCGGGTTGGGATACTCAAATTGGGTGAACCAAACATTAGAAGGCAGCACGTTTGACAGCAGCCACTGTATGCAAGGCAACTTGAAGACGAAGGTGTGCTGCTGGCGATGCCCATCGTGCCGGTGCCCGCACGTGGAGGCGCTGGCGCCTATAAAAACAGTGCGTGCCGCACGGAGTAGGCACGTCAACACTTCTTACAAGTGATAAGTGGTCATAGCTGGGTGGCACCTTCAAGCTGCAGTTGTAGGTGGATGGAGCAGTGGGTGACGACGCCGCAGCAAGGTGAGGTGGCAAAGTGGCGTCGTGTGAAGAAGAATGAAGTTGAACAATACGCCCTTGGGCGTGGGTTGAGGAAACCAGCGAACACCCTGTGGGCACCCTGTCCGGAGCCCCCCTCCGCTGGCTACAGGTGCGTCGTGTGTAGAAGCACTTTCTCGAGTGACAAGAGCGGATGGTGGAGTCTTGGTGAGTACAGGTGCTGACAGCTGGCAGGCAGCTACATACCGTTGGAAGGTGCATAGGCCTCCTCTCCAAAGCCCATGCCACCGATGGGGTGGCCACCCACCCGCTTGCACCACACCGCAGTTCATCCACCGCATGCTAGTTCTGCGCTAGCGGTGACAGCGCTGTCTCCCGCCCACCCACTCCCTGACTGCCTGATCCACTCAGCCCTTCTATGCCGTCGTAATTCACCTCGGCCCCACACCTGTCACCGGGCAGCCAGATGCTGTGCTGGCACAGTAGGCAGCAAGTCTTCAAATGCAGTGCGGCTGGCTCAAGCAGGGGGCATGCGGTTCCAGCAAGTCGAGACAGTATGCTACCTCTTGCCTGGGGCTGTGAGCGTCAATGACGCTGCATAGATTATAATGTATCACATCAACTGACCAGCAAGGGGCAACACAACACAGAAGGCTGTGTTGTTGTGTGCACAGTGCCCCATGGCCTCTCTCCATGCAACGGCGCCACCTGGCGTTTGGAGGTGGCGGCAGGCGGCAGCGTGCGCAGCTGGCAGCACGCCCAAGGGGCCGTGCGTTCTGCCCTTGTGATGCCGCTGGCATCATTTCACGCGCCCTCCCGTCACAGTGAAGCCTTCCAACGCGGGCAGGAGCGCACGGCGCAGCAACACGTGCAGGTGTCTCGAGTGGAGCCAGGCAGCGACACCAGGTGCGCTCTTTTCCCGAAGGTTATAGCGCGGTAACAGCTCAGGCTGCTGACCGCCGCAGTGCTGCTGCCGTAGCCCCCTGCCCTGGCTGACCGCCGCCGCCCACTCACCCTCCCGCTCCCCGATCGCCCGCCAACCAACCCAGCCATGGCCCCATCCTCTCGCCTGCTGCACCTGGCCTGCATTGCTCTGTCAGTGTGCGCCACCCTCACCCTCACAACCTGTTTTCTGCCACTCCAACATGTGTGCAAAAGATGGCGCCTCCAACACGCAGCCAGATCCCGGCGCTGCTGCAGTGCCTGCGCAGCCGCAGCTTTGCCGAGCGCGAGCATGCAGACGCTGCATTTGCACTGTACCATCTAGCCACTGGCAGTCCAGAAAACGGGGCTGCAATTGAGGCTGCTGGCGGCATCCCATCCCTGGTGCAGTTTATTCAGAGCAGCCGCAGCGAAATTGGCCAGCTGCACTCCCTTGGGGCGTTGGTTGTGCTGTCATCCAACAACCCTGAGCGCAAGGCGGCGTTCGCCGCCGCTGGGGGGGTGGCGGCAGCAGTGCAGTGCCTGCAGCGCAGCAGGCGCAGCAGCGTGCAGCAGCTGGCGGCTGGTGCTTTGACGATTCTGGCCAGTGGTAGCCTAGAGCGGAGTGCAGCCATAGCCGAGGCAGGTGGTATCCCTGTGCTGCTGCAGCACCTGAACGCAACAGATGGTCAGGTGCGGGCGTGTGCGGCTGAGGCGCTGTGCAGCATCTCACTCAGCAGCCCAGGAAGCAGGGCGGCAATGTCAGAGGCAGGCGGCATCCCAGCGCTAGTGCGCTGCCTGGACGCAAGCTGCAGCGATGAGGTGCAGGAGCAGGCAGGCATGGTGCTGCTGAGCCTCTGCGCGGGCGAGGGCAGCGAAGGGCGGTGCGAGGCAATTGCCAGTGCAGGCGGTGCCGATGCGATGGAGCGGCTGCTGCAGGAGAGTTCGGCTACAGCAGCCGGGCAGGTAGCAGGCCTGGTGCTGGCCTCGCTTGAAGTTGTTGCCGCAAGCCGGGCCCAGCCGGAACCTGCGGCGGCGCCAGCGGTGGCAGAGGCAGCAGCAGGTGGAGGTGCACCCTCGGCACCCTCTGGGAGCACTGCGGCTGCCAGGGTGTGCGCTGCCGAGGGCTGCGGCAACACGGGGCGCCTGCGCCGCTGTGGCGGGTGAGTGGGTGCGTGGCTCCCCGGGTTGTGGGCGGGGAGAGCTCTCGAGGTGTGTCGCCGCGTGCACACATGTTGTCCACAATGCTTCAACTACCAGCACCCTGGGCTCAGAAAACAGCTCGCCAACCCTGCCCCCCCTTGGGCCCTCCCCACCTGCAGGTGCCGTACCGTGCGGTACTGCAGTGAGGCATGCAACCGGGCGAGCTGGAGGGAGCATAAGGCAGAGTGCCGGCGCCTGCAAGCCGCAGCCGCAGCATCCCCTCAGCCCTCTGCCTGAACACGGGCGCAAATGCCAGCTTCAGCCGCAGTAGACCTAGAGTATGGCACACAAGCCGCTCCTACCCTCAATCCATCGTGTGCTCTGCATGAGCCTAGCGGAACTCTTGCAATGTTGCTGCTTTGCCGCCTACACAGGGCTGGCGTCAGCGTCATGAGACGAATGAAATGCGACTAGACCGGGCAGCACACGCCAGGGGAGCACCGGCGGCATGAGGAAGGATAGTAAAGGGAGTGGCATGCGGTATGGCAGCTGCCCAGTGGGGCTGGCTGGTAAGAGGCAAGGAGGCAAAGAGCCCGTGGTGGTGATGCCAGGCTGCTTCACTGTCGTGCACAGTGCTTCTTTGCCGGCCTCCCCACATCTCCGCCGCTGCCAGCTGGCTGCCAGAGGCCCGCCCCAGGCTGCACCAGTGGGTAGGCAGGCAGGTGAGGCTGCAGCTGGGAGCCCGCTGCCATTGCCATCATGTGGGCATGGCCTGCTGCCATGGCCTGAGCGCGTTGCTGCCACAGCACGGGTTGCGTTGTGCCGAAAGCGCCCACAGGCGCGGGCAGCAGCAGCGGCACCCACCCGGCGGCGGCGTTGGGCACAGCTGGCAGTGCCTGAAAGCCAGCGGCGGGTTGCACTGGTGTCGGCCACCAGGCAGCTGGAGCCTGCAGTGGCGTGGGTGCCCAGCCAGCACCGGGCAGCACAGGAGTGTGCGCCCACCCGGCTGCAGCAGGCGCAATGCTAGGGGGAGGGGCCGCAAGTGGCGGCAGTGGGTGGCCTCCCCTCTGCTCAGCAGAGAGAGCAGCGGCTCGCAGTGCTGCAGCCAGCTGGGGGTGCTGCCTGCAAGCTTCCTGCACACACTCTGCTTGCGGCCGAAGGAAGATGCGCCGCTTGATGGACAGCTGCAGGGAAGGGGGGGAGGGAGGGGTGACGTGAAGGTGTGTGCAGTGTCAAGGCAGGCCGTGCAGCTTCCACCCCTCACGTTCAGCTGGTGGCCCAAGACGCTGGCTTATGCCGCCAGCGCACGCTGCCACCTCATGCTGTTAGCTCGTGCTGCCTGCTTGCCGTGGTGCCTTGCATCGCCTCAATGAACGTCGCCGCCTGCTGGGCGCTGCCAAGCGTGAGCAGCACCGTGTCCCCGCGAGTGTCGCCAGCCTGAATCTTTGCCTCCACCACTGCAGGCAGGGTGGGACGGGCGTGCGAAGCACGTTAGAGCAGAGTAGGGCGGTGAGCAGGCAGGCAACTCTGCCCCTTTTGCCTTCCAAGCCGAGCCACCGCAGCATCCCAGGACACAAGCACGTACTGCACGCGACTAATGCAGCAGCTGCCAGGAAGCTGCTGACAGGCAGGCTCCCATGAGGCACGCATCAATGGATATTTCAGACACCTTGCCATGGCAGGGGATCACCGCACCTGTGCCTCCAGTGCCCGCCACAAGCGTCTCGAGTTCTGGGAGCACAGCTTCACCGCAATTCGAGAGCAGCCCTCCAACAAACACCGTACTAGCAGTCATCTGCACCTCCCTCCGACCATTGCGTCCCCAGTGCACCACCGCCACTGATGCCAGCGGCGCTCCTGCTGAGCACGCGCCGCTGGCGGCGGCAGCAGCCGGAGCCCGGGACAGGGCGTGGGCTTGACAAGCCTGGGCCTGCGCCTGCGCCCGGGCCTGGGCCTGGGCAGCTTGAGCCCGGGCCTGCGCCTGCGCCTGGGCAGCTTGAGCCCGGGCCTGCGCCTGGGCCTGAGCAGCTTGAGCCCGGGCCTGCACCTGCGCCTGGGCCTGGGCCTGCGCCTGGGCTGGAGCAGCTTGAGCAGCCTGGGACTGCTGCTGTGGAGATGGCGGCTGCTGGCCACCCTGCCGCCCTGGCTGCTGCAATTCAACCTGCAGCTGCCGCTGCTGCCCATGATGCCCATGCGAGTCCTCAGAAGATTGAGACATGTCGGCACTCAGCTGGGTGGAATGCGCTACATCCTCCTCTGACCCCCCTCCTGCCGCCGCCGCTGGCGCATCACTGCTGACTTCACTGCCCAAGGGTTGGGCGGAGCCAGGGCATGCGCCCCCTGGCTGCTGCACTGCTCCTCCCTTGTCTGCCCTTGGCAGAGGTACCGCTGCCTGCTGCTGCTGCTTTGGCTTGTGCTCTGCCTCTGGCTCTGGTGGCCCAGCCGCTAGCAGCTGCAGCTGCAGCTGCTGCTGCTCTGTCTGCGGCGCTGCTGCCAGCTGCTGCTGCTGCTGCTGCTGTCGCTCTGGCAGCAGTGCTGCTCCTGCCTCCTGCCTCTGCTGCTGTTGTTTCGGTGGCGGCACTGCCGCCAGCTGCTGCTGCTGCTCTGGAGTCGCCACCAGCGTGGCCGCCAGCTGCTTCTCTTGCTGCTTTGTCAGTACCAGGTGCTGCTGCTGGTCTGGCTGCGGTACAGGCACCGCCACAGGCTGCTGTTGCTGCTGCACCGGCAGCGGAACGGCCGCCCTGTGCTGCTGCTCTGCCTCTGGCAGCGGCACTGCCGCCAGTTGCTGTTGCATCGAGGCAATGCCTGCCTGGTCATGAACCTGCAGCGCCAGCGCTACCAGCTGCTGCTGCTGCTGCTCCAGGGGCTGCCTGCCGTGCTGGGAATGCCAGCGCAGCGCTGCCTGCTTGCGCCAGGCCGAGGCGGCGGCCTGCAGCGCAGTGGCGGGGATCAGATGATGGGCAGGGTGCACCGCCAGCCAGCGCAGCAAGGCAGTTGCAGGTGCAACATTGGCTCTCCAAAAGCAACACTATCATGAACCTTCCTGCGGATCCACTCTCTGTTCATGCTGAATTACCCTGCAAGGCACAGCACCACACCTCACCTCTGCCAGAGGCAGCTGCTGCCCGCTGCTCTGCAGCGCCTCTGCCAGGCGCGCCAGCTCAGCCCGCCCGTGCGCCACCCAGCTGCCCTCCTCTGCTAGAGGGCAGGCGCTGGACACGCTTGCCACAGGGATGGTGCGCAGCGGCGGCTGTGGCGGCGGCCCGTCGCCGTCCGCTGCCGCCTGCCTGGTGGGCTCCTGCAGGCACCCAGTGGCAAAAGGGCATTGATGTTTACAGGTTAGTTCCTGGCTGGTGGCGCACTAGTGGTGGGGACGCGGACGGTGGAACAGGGGGGCAAAATGGCCCTGCCCACACGCTGCTACGGGCGGGGGCAATGACCCTCCCCAGTGACACCTGTGAGGCAGCACGGCGCACCTGGACGGCAACGCAGGGCTTGCCGTTGTCTTGTAAGAAGTAGTGTGCTGCAGCCAGATGGTACTCCCCTTTCAACTTGAACCGCACAAACAGGCCGCGGACGAGGCTGGACACGCCGGCGAGCCCGAGCCCTGCAGGCGGGAGCGGCGGCAGGCGGATGGAAGGCACACTCAGCACTGCGCTCCGGGGCATGCTATACTGATGTGGTAACTATAGGACGCCAGCTCGCCGGGACAATTTGTTCAAACCCGCCTGACTCTCACTACCTGCGACACCCATTCAACTCACGCGCCTGCTTCGGCCAGCAGGCTCTCCACCGCGTGCAGGTGCTGCAGTTCACTCCTGGTGCAGAGCAGCAGCTGCACGCTCTCGCGGGACACCACCGCCTGCCGCTCCATGTGCGCGATACTAGTACTCGCAGAGGGACGCCAGATGACGTGTGCTTGCTGTAGAAGGAGGCCAGAATGTGAATGACAAAGGTACACCGGAGAGATGCACGCAACCGGCGCTTTCGAGCATCCCGCAGGCTCCTGGGCGCCGGCGCCTCTGCACAGTGGTGCCCAGCAGCGAGCGGGTGCAGGGGTGGTGGTGCACAGGCTCAGGAGCAGTAAACATTGATGCCAATCTAAAAGTCCGAGCTGAAGGAAAAAATAGGGGCGGCAAGTGAGGCTTGCATTTCGGTGTGAACTGCCTGCGGAACGGCGGCGCTTGCGCACGCGATTTGTTTCAGCTTTACAGCTGCACTGCTTCCCGCTGCCGTTCGTGTGCCATTACCACTGCCAGCTAGACAATCTAGCCTGCAGCTGCCCCCCGTGAGTCCTTACAGGTCCGCAGCGCCTCAGGCGCAGTAGGGGCAGGCCAGCAAAAGCAGGCAGCAACGGGGGCCAGCGAGGGCGGGGGCAGGGGGCTGGGCTCAGCCAGCGGTGAGGGGGATGTGCACGACGGGCGCAGGGGCATGAAAGGGGTAAAAAACAAAATGAGAGGCGTGTACAACAATCGAGTGGGTGGGTGGGCAGTGCAGGGGTGTGTGGGTTGCGGTGAGCGTAAGCAGGGTGGGGGTAGGGGCCATTCGTTGTGCCTCGATCCCTGCTGCCCTCATGCGGCAGGCAGCGTCATTCACTGTGGCTAGGCCTCAGCACCCACTTGCGGCGCCCATGGGCAGTGTTGTGAGGGGCAGGCAGAGTCCGGTGCTTCCAGGGAGGGAGGGCAGCGGGCACAGCTGTGGTGGCGCTGTACACGTGCCGTACACGCTTACGCAGCGGCGGCGGTGGCGGGCTGCTGCGCGGCGATGCGCTTCTGGCCCAGAGCCTGGACCGCGGTGCCTGCAGGCCGAGGGGGAAGGGGCGGTGCGACGGGGCGGGGGAAGCATGTGGACGGCGGCCAGGAAGGGGTTCACAGGGCCAGGTTGCAAGCAAGCCATCCGATGGGCAGCGCCTGTCCAATGCCCAAGCCGAGCGCAGCATGAGAGCCAGCGCGCCACACTGACTCCTGCTCCCCTGCTTCCGGAGCCCCAACTTCTGCCGTCCATAAGCAGGGTACCCCGGCTGGGCTCACATGCCACAGTGTTGATGATGTCGGCGACGGTGCAGCCGCGGGACAGGTCGTTGACGGGCTTGGCCAGGCCCTGGTGGGGTGGATGGGGGGATGAGGGGGGGAGGGAGGGAGGAGGGCATCAATGCGCTGTGTGTGTTGGGCGGGGGGACATGAGTGGGAGGGAACACAGTAGGAGTGCAGAAGGGGATATAGACTGTTCGGCGGACAGCAGACCGGCATGTCCCGACTTGCTGCAATGCCCCCCACTGCCCAGCCAGGCCAACCTGCATGAGGGGGCCGATGGCGATGGCGCCGGTGGACTGCTGCACGGCCTGCAGGGGGATAGGGGGAGGGACGAGGGCGGGGGAGGAGGCACAATGGGAGGCGGTCAGTGACAAGGTGACCATAGCAGTCAGGAGGAGCAGGCTCAGGACTCGCATGTTCTTCCAAAAACGAGGCGAGTGCCAGGTGGCTCCAGCGATGCTTCAAGCACAGCAAGCTGCCCTCCACTTTGGCACTGCCTGCCACGCTGCCCTGCCCGTTTTGCCCTGAATGGCCAATCGTGAGCAGCCCCCCACCTTGTATGTGTTGTTGCCGGTGTTGAGGTCTGGGAAGATGCAGACGGAGGCCTTGCCTGCCACCTCGCTGCCCCCCTTGATCTTCTGGGCCGCAATCACCGGGTCCACGGCGGCGTCGTACTGGATGGGGCCTGCAGGTCATGCAAGTGACAGGCGTGTGAGTGTGTGTGGTTTGGAATGAACGGAGTACAGGAGTGGGATACGGGCAGTACAGGAGCAGAACACGTCAGCAGCAAAACAAGAGCGTGGTCTGGCACGCACCGGGTCCACAGCATCAAACCAGGCATCCCAGCGCTGGTCCCACAGGCTTGCAGCTGCCTCCCAGCCCAGCGCTCGCCCCTGCCCCTCCTCCCTGCTCCACCGCCCTGCCCGCCCCACCCCGCTCACCCTCCACAAACAGGTCTGGGCGCTGCTCCTTCACCAGGGCGGTGGCGGCCTTCACCTTCTCCACCTGGGGCAGGCGGGCAGGGGGGGCGGGAGGGAGGCGTGGGAGCAGTGTGATCAGGGGCGTGTGGCGGTGGGAATGAGTCGTCGCATTACACATGACAAGGGGGGGCCGCCTGCTGGACGCGAGGAGAGGCACAGAGCATGGCACAGGAACCTGCCCGCCCCGCCCTTGCAACCAAGAGGATTCCCCTCCCTACCTGCGGGCCGAAGCCTGAGGTGCCGGTGGAGTAGGAGAGCATGGCGACGCGGGGGGTGATGCCAAAGGCGGCGGAAGTGTCGGCAGACACGGTGGCAATCTGGTGGGGGGAGCACGGACGGACAAAGGGGGTTGATGGGAGAGTGAGTATTTTGTGTGTGTGCCTCTGTTCAGTGCGCGCGGTGGTCCTGCTCTTGCAACGGGCCCCACACGGCGATAGTGTTCACTCAACGCCTCGCCTCGGCCGCCCCGCCTAACACAGCACCTGTGGTGGCGTGGGGTCCCCGCCCAGGGAGCCCCGCATGCACACTTGGAACCCCCAGATACCCTTGACAACTCGACAACTTGACAACACACCTGCGCCAGCTCCTCTGCCGTCGGCTCCACGTTCACCGCGCAGTCGCCGTACACCAGCACCTGCGGGGCGGGATGGGAGGGAAGGTGGGAGGGAAGAAGGGAGGAAACACACATTGTGCAGCAGGCATTAGGGAGGAGGCGGTGTGATGGGCGCGCACCCATGCCTCCCCAACTGGGAAGCGAGTCGGGAGAGCACCCTGCTGCTGGCAGGGCTCCGAGGGATGCTCTTCATGTGCCAGCTCAGGACAGCCCACTCCTGTCTCCAAACACCAACCATGGCGTGGCTGCCGAGCATGGCGGAGCGTGCCTTGTCAGGCAGGCACTTGAAAGAGGTTGAGGCGCGGCCACAGCACGGTGGCACAGCGGGCGGTGCATGCGGGACCACAGCAGGCCACAGCGCACCTTGTCTGGGAGGCACATGAAGAAGACGGAGGAGACGAGCGTCTTCTGGGGGGTCTTCAGCACCTGCGCAGGAGGCCAGTTGGTGGGGTGGAGATGGACAGGCAGGGGAGGCAAGAACAGACTGGAGGGTCCGAGGTGCGGGGAAGCTGGCAGGAGACCCGACGGCATGAGGAACGAGGCGTGCGACAGCCCTACCCACCCCCCTGCTGCCCCCTGCCCTCCCTCCTGCCCACCTGCAGCGCGGGGCGGATGGTGTTGGCGGTGGTGCACATGGCGCCGCTGACCATGCCGTCGGCGTCACCGGAGCGCACCATCATGGTGCCTGCGTGGGGGGGGGAGGATGTCAGGTGGGCGGGGGCCGCACCATGGGGCAGGCCGGTCGGAAAATCAAATGCAACGCTCACCCGTGCCCCATGCTCCCATAGATGTGCCTGACCCGACAACTACTATTATGCCTCTTCAAGCACTGCAGGGCCAAGCCAGCCTCACTCGCTCACCAAACATGTTGAGGTCAGCCAGCAGGTCCACCGCCTGCTCCCGCGTCAGCTGCTTTGCCTTGCGCGCCTCAACCAGCTGGTCAGCGTACTTGTCCACCTCGGGGCAGTCCTGCGTGCGGCAGGGGGGACAGCAATGTGAAGGTTGAGCTAAACAATACAGCCAAAAACGGCGGCCCAGAAATCGAGGGCGGCACAGAAGGAGGACTCCCCTGCCCCTCCTGCACAGACCCTCACACACCAGGAAGTGCAGCACTTGGCAGCCAAGGCAACAGACGAAATCACACCACCTCTCAGGCTCAAACAGCAGGAAACCTCACGCCCCCGCCCCGCAGGCATCATCCCAATCACCAAGAAGTCGAGCACTTGGCAGCCTGAGACACAGCAAAAGCAGGACAGCTCCGTCTCAGCCCCCCTCCCCCGTCCTGTCCTTCCCCACCCACCAGGAAGTCGAGCACTTGGCAGCCGGAGATGTCGACGTTGAACTTCTCGGCGCAGGTCTGCACCTCGGCGGGCTTCCCCAGAAGCGTCACCCGCGCCAGACCCTTCTTCACCACCTCGGCGGCGGCGGCCAGCACGCGGCGGTCGGAGGACTGCACGGTGAGGGATTGGTCGGTGTGGCGTTCGGCGGAGCGCACCAAGCCGAGCAGCAAGTCCCAGCAGCAGGCCGGCACGCAGGGGAGCGGGGTCGCGCACAGCCACCTCTGGCACACACCCAGCCACCCAGCATGGCTCATGTGTTTGTGCCCCCCTCCCATCCTGGGCCCCAACCTCTGGGAGCACGATGTGCTGCAGATCGGAGCGGCAGATCTCGTGGATTTTGTGGATGAAGGCCTTGGGGGTCATCTTGGCCTGACGTGAGCGAGCACAGACGAGGAGGAGAGCAAAGGCAGGGGTGAGGAGGGGTTGGCTGGGCGGCCATGCATGAAGACTCTACGGTAACCATGGCCTTGCAAGAAAGGAGGGCCATCATGGCAGAAAGCGTGGACCGCCCACCTGCTTGGGCAGCGCAGGCTGGTCGGACCTCCCATTTGCATGCCTGTGCTGTGCACACATGCACCCTACCACAGCCCCTAGTCCCTCATCCCACCCGTGATGACGCGCACCTGCTTGGGCAGCGCCAGCTGGCTGGCAATCACGTTGGCGTCGATGTGCGCCGCAAACAGGTCCTTGGCGTGCTGGATCTTGGAGTGGGACTCCGGCAGGATGCCGGGGTTGACCTGGGGGGGTGGGTTTTTGAGAGTAATAGGCAAAGAGTAGGAAAGGGTGGGGGCCGGTGGGGGGAGGAGGCAGGAGGCGGCAGAGGCAGGTGGTGCGGTGTGCCACTGGCACGGCGAAAAAAAGGATGACACATTAGATGATTCTGGCACCCAACTTGTCCAAGGTAAGGCGTACTGAGGTCATTGCTGGGCTAGGCGAATTTTTTGGAATGGGGAGCGGGAAGCCGGAGTGGAGCTGGGGGAGACCGCAGGAGCGCGTGACCTCCAGGCTGCCCTTGCCCCTCACCTGGGCAATGCTGCGCGCGGTCTCAAACAGGCCGATGGGGGTGTCGATGACGGGGATGAGCTGGTCTGCATGGGCACAGCGTGGGCGCAGCATGAGGGCAGCATGGGGTAGCATAGGACAGTGGGCGAGGCATTACTGCCTGGCAACCTTACAGGAAGGCAGGGCAAAATGCGCTGGCACAACTCACTCTCAACTGAACCTCGGACAAACAGAGCACACCGCAGGGCAGCACAGCGCAGCGCAGCGCAGCACAGCACAGCACCGCACAGCGCAGCGCAGCATGGCACCCACCAGAGTAGTGCATCACCACACGCTCAGCGGCGGGCCTGCAGGACACGACAGCAGGGGCAGTGCCGAATCCTCACATTACAGCGGGAATCGTAGCACCTCAGACCGCCAGATGGCCCGGCAGGTGGGCTGTTTGGCAGGGCGGCATTGCAGCCCGCAGTGCTCAGCACTGAGCCAGCAACGGCGGTGCCCGCTAAAACCTTTCACCCATCCACTGCCATCCTCGACGTCGCCGTGCCCTTGGCGCTGCCCATAGCACTGCCCCTTAGCATTGCCCCGCTCCTGCCGCTCGCTCACCCGATGGTGCGCTCCGAGGAGCCGGCAGCAATGATGCCCGCCACGTGGGGCCCCATGCCTGTGAGGTGCACAGCGGTCAGGCTCAGCAGCAGGTCTGCAGCGGGTGGGCAGGGCCAAAGGCAGCCGGGTCAAAGGGGAGGAGCAGCAGATGGCGGATTCCTGAGGTGGGTGGCATGCTACACCAAGTTATGGCGACTGGTTATGCGGCAATACCTGGCAGCAGCCGCTGCCTCACTTCAACCGTGCCCGACTGCCCCGCTCGTTGCACCCCAGCCAGCCCGCCGGCTGCCGCCCCCGCTCACCGATGCGCCCCTTGCTGGTGAGCACCAGCGGGCGGCCGGGGGTCTCGCCGTGCGCCAGGCGCTCCTGGTTCTGCAGGGGCACGAGGGGGGCAAGCGGGGGCAGGGACATGTGAGAGAAGGGGGAAAGGGGGTACCTAGCACTGATGGGAGCGCCCTTAGAGGGCCATGCCCCAGGGGCCCCAGCTAGCCCCTGCTGCAGGTTCAAGTCCCTTCAAGCCAGGGGTGCGTGTAAAGCCAGCCTGCCAGGGGCCTCACCCGCTTGTCCAGCTTCTCCAGGAAGGAGCCGACGTCCTCGGCACACACCAGCACGTCGTTCACATCTAAAACCGGGGGTGGGAGCATGGGTGGGCATGGCTTTGGAGAAGTGAGTGTCGCGTGCGGGGTGGCGAGCTGGGCAAGCAAAGGGCAAGCAAAGTTCTGCCGCAGTACCTGAGCCGAGCTCTCGCGCAACCACACTGACAGGGGGGGGGGGACACTGACGCGCTCGTGCCCTCCCATGTTGGCCCCCTCCACTGCCCCTCCCCCTCACGGACCCTCATGCCCGCCCCTTCCCCCTCCCCCTCCACCCCCCCTCACCGCAGTCCATGTCCTCGGCGTTGCCAAACAGCAGGCGCCCCTCCAGCTCCTGAACAATCTCGTTCAGCCTGCAGCAGGGGTGGCGGGAACAACAAGGGATTGAGGCCATCAGAGAGCGCCCACAGATGTGGGAGGCAAGTGGACGTCCGATGGCGGGAGCCTCGGCGGGCGGGCCAGCCGCCCACATCTTGGGCGGCCCCAGCACCCAGCCAGGACTCCTTCCGCCAAACCCCGCCAGCCCCGTAGCAGCGTAACAAACCAGCGCCCCAAATCAGCAGCAGACGGACCCATTCAGCCCACACCCAACCGCCCAGATGCCCCTCCCCACCCACCGAGCGGTGCCGATGGTTGAGTCTGCCGGGATGCCGCCCGCAAAGGGCAGCCCCGCGGCGGCCAGCTTCTTGGACAGCTGCGCGCTGATCACGGCGTGATCCCGCTTGGGCACCTTGTTCAGCACCACGCCCAGCACGTCTGCAATGCATTGGTTTGATGGAGATGTGAGGGGAGACTAGATTCAGAAGAGCAGGTTGGCGCCAGAAGGAGGGCGCCTTGTTCAGCATAATGTCTTGGAAACAGGGACAAGAGGAATGAGGCGGCTTCTCGGACAGTTGTTCCCCTGCGACCCCAGAACCACCCCACACACACTGGGTTCCCCTCCTCCCAAGAGCAAGCAAGGCAGCCCCTCACCCGCGTGCTCCGCCTGCAGGTCCTGCTTGGAGATCATGGCCCGGTTGTACAGCTCCCCCGCAGTCACCTCCTCGTCGCGGTGCATGTCCATGATCTGCAGAGGGAGAGGGAGAGGGGTGGGGCAGGGGGGAGCGAGGGAGTGGTGGTGTGAGTCAGGCGGGTGAGAGTGTGCGAAGGCGCCCTCCTGCCATCCACACCTGCTTGTTCATCCGGCGGTGCTGCGTGAGTTTTGAGGGGCGCAATTGCGAGAGAGAGGGGATGGAATGGGGGGCACACGGCGGAGCTGGGGGACGCTCCCCTGCGGGAGGCACACACTCCAACCTGCCCCAGCAACCCACCCTGTGTTACCCTCCCACCCCACCCACCCACCATGAGCACGGGGGAGTCCAGCTCAGCGGCAAAGCGCCCGTTGAGCTCCACCAGGTTGCCGATGCCGTCAACCTGCGCGGCCGAGGGGTGAGGGGGACGGATGTTTGGGAGAAGGCGGGCAGGAGTGGTGTGCCTATTGAGCTCCTCCAGAGTTGCGGATCAAACCTGCGGCGCCGCTAGCCTGCCAGCTCTTGTGCATGCCCCCATCTATCTGCCACCACTCACAGTCCCTTCCAACCTGCCTTCCACCCGGCCCTGACTCTGACCTCACCCCTCTCCCCGCTGCCTTCTAACCTGCCTTCCATCCTTCCCTGCCCCAATCCAGCCCCACCTCCCCCCTGCCCCCCTCACCGTGGTCCCCTCCACGATCACCATGTCCTTGCCCTGCTTGTACTCCTGGTACCTACAAGGCGGGGGTGACGGCGGGGTGGGGTGGGGTGGGGGAGAAGTGCCGCAGGGGAGGGGTGGTGTGAGCACAGCGGGCCGTCAGATGGGAGGCAGGCAGGCAGGCAGGGCGAGCCAGCACATGCACACCTTGAGACACCGCAGCTTGCCTGCGCCCCCCATTGGCGAACCCGACCTTCTCCATCAGATGCAGAACAAGAGTGTTAAAAGGCACACACTAACAAGCTCCCTCTCTCTCTCAACTCCTCACTTTGAGAACACACGGTCCATCAGCTCCTCCGTCCGCCCGCTGGCCAGCAGCGTCTGCGGGGGGGCGAGGGGAGGGGGGTGCAGGGGAAGGGGTGGCAGAGAAGGTGTGGAAAGGTGAGCAAGCACGCATCACGTCGGCAGTGCTGGCACATGGAAATCAGCGCACGCATCATGTCGGCACCTGGCGTTGGCATGCCGCTGCCCCACCTCATCTCTCACCTCCCATCTCTACACCTCATCCTGACTCACTTGGACCCATGGCACAACTGCCAGTTCTGCCCACTGCCGCCAGAAACCACATGCCAGCCAACCCCGCCCTCTGCTCGGGCCAAACCCTGCCCCCTCTTCAAGCCACCCTGCCCACTGTGCCTGCTGCATCCCTGCCCCTCCTGTGTCCCACAGCAACCAAACGCCTCCCCACCTGCGCCTCCTCCTGCGTCACCCCGTACATGCGGTGCGGATCGTCGGGCAGGTCGAACGCGCTCTTCAGCCTGCAGGGGGGGGAGGGGTGCAGTCATTGCCGCTGCTCTGTGAGATGCATAGAGAGAACACACACCCGGGCATGCGTGTGGGCATGCATGCAGGTCGCACACGCTCTTCAGCCTGGCTCAGCTCGTGCCACGTAGGCTGGACACCCGGGGCGGGGCGCAGGCACCCTGTGCGGCCCGGGTGGCCCAGTTGGTCTGCCAGGAAGCGTCCAGGGCTTGCATGAGCTTCTTTGATCACTAAAGGGGAGTCTTTACTGATTGGGACCTATCGGCCCCCACGTCACAACCAAAGTGGCCATTGTCGACGTCAGGGGCCAACAAGGGGGAAGCCTGCCCTGCGATGCCTGGAACCGTGGCGATGCCAGACCCCCCGCTGACGTGTTGTCAACTTGCGCGTCAGCCGCGAGTTGACACATGACGCGCGAGTTGACAACACGTCAGCGGGGAAGCTGACATCGGCAGGAGTCGGCACGGCAGTTAAGGGGTGGGGGAGGGCGGGAGGGAGGGGATGGGGCACGCCTGCCGGGTGATGGTAGAAAACCCGGGTTGGTTGCCATTGCACAGGGGCCTGCCCCCTGTATGATGACTGCTGCTGGCATAGAGCCGGGCAAGTCGGGACGTCCGGCAGGCCTGCCCCTCCATCTCCCTTCCTCCCCCACCCCGCCCGCCAGCTGCCGCGCCGCGCTCTTGGCGAAAGCCAGCGCCCTTGCTCAGCAATGCAAACTTCGAATAAAAACATGACAGCTGCCGCCGGTAATAAGCAGCAGAGTTCAGGCAATAGAGTGCGGCGGGGAAGGCGGAGGATTGTGGGCACGCCCAGCCTGCCAGGTGCCTGCCGACCCGCACACACTTCTTCCCTGGGTCAGCCTGCCGGCCTGCTCCCACCGCCGGTCACACTGGCACGGCACGGCGCAGCACAGCGTGTTCACACACGGCCATTTGTTGGGGAACATGCGCGGCCGCACCGCAACACTGCTTTGCATCCTTAAACAAGCATGGCAGCGTGGCATGCAAAGACTGTCTGCACTAGCGGCCAGCGCCGACACTCTTGTATGCCACGCGCAGCGATGATTGCTAAAAGCAAACACGTTTTTTTGCGTGGGTGCCATGCTGCCGTACAGCGCAATCGCTGTGACAGCACAGCGCCCAGTCGTAGAAAGTGCTGACAGAAGATTGCCGGAAACATGACGAGTCCTCTGCTGTCCTTGCCCCCATGAAATTCGGGCTTGGCGATTTCTAAAATAGCCGCGTGCCTGGCCGGCTTGGCGGGTGTGTGCCCGTGCGGCACAATGCAACAAAGCATGGTGTTTGCAAGTATAAGGTCGCACTACTCTGCACTCACATGGCCACGTGCTTGGGCAGCTTGGCGTACTTGGTGCCGTGCAGCAGCGGGTCGGCGCCGATGGGCTGGAAGAAGCCCAGGCTGGGCATGTGACGCTGAAGGGCGGGGGAGAGGGGGGGGAGGGAGGACAGAGGAACAGGGAGGTCATAGGCAAGAAGAGAGACCGATGCTAGGGGTATGCTTGGCCGGGGGAAGCACA
Source organism: Micractinium sp. NFX-FRZ (assembly GCA_029339195.1). Classification (NCBI taxonomy): domain Eukaryota; kingdom Viridiplantae; phylum Chlorophyta; class Trebouxiophyceae; order Chlorellales; family Chlorellaceae; genus Micractinium; species Micractinium sp. NFX-FRZ. Next base: position 58,247 of record JAPTJF010000298.1, read on the forward strand.
GGTCGAGCAAAGCACGTGGCGCTGCACCGGGAAGAGGAGAAGCGGCGGCAGCACAGGGGATACTGGTGGTCCGACCGCACCTCGCCTTCCTCTACCCGCACTATCACATGCAGCTCCCTTCTCTCACCGAAAAGTATTCCAGCAGGCCGATGAGGATGGGCGAGTTGCCCTTGAGGCCCGACACATTGGTGCAAAACAGTGAGTCAGCCGCGCCGGTGGTCGCACTGCCGCCGCCCCGGGAGGAGAAGGCCGCGGCGCGCAGCAGGCTGCTGGGGCCGCTGGCAGCCTCGGTCCAAGGCTTGGTGGCAAGGCTGCGGGGACAAAGGGGGTGACAGAGTGCAGGGTTTGGGCGGCAGGGCGGCGGGGGCGGAGGAGGCGGCGGGGCAGCGGCGGCATACCAGCACAGCACCTGCAGCACCGTCCCGGCAAGCTCCCTGCTGCCTTGGCGTCCCTTGTGTTCGGCTTACCATTCTTCGGTATGGCTTCAATGCGCGCTGAAGACGCCCGGGCTCCCCACATTCTCTGAATTCCGGCAAACCCGAACCAGGACGGCCCACCTGCGCACCTGGCCTCGGCCTGAAGCAGCCTGCAAGCTGCCCACTGCAGCCGCCGCATGGCTGCTGCCCAGTGGTTGGCCGGGCGGGAAGCTGAAGGAGGCGGGCGCCAGGCGCTGGGTGCGCAGCAGCAGCTGCAGGTCCCGGTGAGCTATGACGTTCCCCTTGCCCTACTTTATTGTTTTGCCGATCCACGAGCAATTGATCATGCTCTAGTGAGCTTTGGCGACATGACTTTGCCACCTGTCACCTTAGGCAGGATGCTGAGCAATCAATATGCTATAGGAAGCTCCTGTTGGGCAGATCACTCACAGCGGTGCTCTGAGGGTCAGCAAGCAGCGGGAGGCACTTCCGGAGCCGCACCTTGGCCTTCGCCAGCCAGCCCCCGCCCTGCTCTCGCCCGGCCCACCGTAGCCTGAAAGCCTTGGAAGCTCGCCACCATGGCGGCCCGCAATAAGATCATGGTGCTCAACGCGGGCAGCTCCAGCCTGAAGTACAAGCTCTTCCAGCTGGGCGAAGGCAGCGCCCTGAAGGCCGTGGCCAGCGGCATCTGCGAGCGCATTGGCGACACCGCCGCCTCCTTCCATCGGGTGAGGCGCCAAGGGCAGGAGCAGCGGGCGCACGGGTGGCGGCGGCGCCCGCGCTGCCTGCGGGGGGTGGGCGGCGGGGGTGGGTGAAGTTGCGTTGCGAGCGCCCATCGCTGCCTATGCACACTCTCAAGTCGGGAAGGGAGAGCAGTGGGGATGGCAGTGATGTCTGCCGCCTCTGCCTTTGCCGCCCGCCACCACCGTGCCACTGCACCCCGTGTGCACCCCCCCCCGACCCAAGCCTCGCTCTCTCGGCCGCCGCCCCTTTTCCTGCCTGGCAGGGCAAGGTGGGGGAGGGCAAGGAGGTGAAGGTGGAGGAGCCTCTGCCCGACCACACCAAGGCGCTGGAGCTGGTGTCCCGCTTCTTGGGGGACAGCTTCAAGGGGGTGAGCATGGGGGCCTCGGGCGTGTTTGTGTGTGGGTTGGGAGGTGTGGCGTCTGGGGTACACCTCAACACCGGTGCCTCACAGCTTGTTTAAGCCCCACAGACTGACCCCCCGCTGCACGCCTGCCTGTCCGTCTGCACCTCCGCAAGGTGAACCTTGCGTGAACCCAGGACCTGGGCAGCGTGCGGCAGCTGAGTCGGGGGGTGGCTGCAAGGAAGAGTGGGCTGGGCAGGGCAGAGCAAGTGGGAGTCAAGGCAGCGGCCCTGGCAGGGCAGCAGTGCAGTGGCATCTCGGTGCACGCTTGCCTTATCTTCTCCTTTACCTCTGCCTGTTGGGCATCATCCAGCAGTGGCCCCACTGCTCCCCTTGCTGCTGCCACCACTGCAGGACTTCACTAAAGAGGTGTTTGGCGTGGGGCACCGCGTGGTGCATGGCCGCGAAATCTCGCAGCCAGTGTTGATCACGTGAGTCCGTGGCGGGGTCAAGGGGGGCGGGGGGCAGCCCCATGCTGGGTAGGTCTCAAGGTGGCGGGGCCACACACTGAAGGTTGGTTGCTGTTCAAGTGGCGGTGGAGGCGGTGGCAGTGATAACCAGTCAGGCGGCTTGGTGCCATCAGTGCCCCCTGCGCCACCCCCCGCCTTTTCGGGCAAATTTCCACCCGCGCTGACACCGCTGGAGGCCCGGTGCTCTTGCCCCCTGTCCCTCCTGGCCGACTCGACTTTCTCCTTTGCCCTCCTGCAGCAACCAGGTGCGGTCCACGATTGAGAAGGCCTCTGACTTGGCGCCCCTGCACAACCCACCCAACCTCATGGGCATCGATGCGGCGCAAAAGACGTTCTCGGGCGCGCCGCACGTGAGTATGGGCAGGCGGGCGGGCGTGGGACGCAAGGGCAGTCGGGCCAGGACGACAGCAAAGTAAGGGCGGGGCAGGTGAGGGAAGAAAGGCAGCGTGGACAGCCACATGTGCTGAGTCATGGCACACTCCTCACCTCGCACCGCCGCCCTGCCCCTCACACCACTGCCCGTGGCCCTCGCCCACTCACCCACCCATCCCTTGGGCAGGTGGCTGTTGCCGGCACGGCGTTCCACCACACCCACACCTCGGCTGCATTGCCCACCCCTGGCTGCTCACGCCAAACCCCTTTTGTGCCCGTGGCCCCACCTGCCCACCCTCAATGCGCAGGTTGCCGTGTTTGACACCGCCTTCCACCAGACCATGCCCCCCGAGGCCTTCATGTACGCCCTGCCCTACGAGCTGTACGTGGAGCGAGCCATCCGGCGGTGAGCGCCACCCGGCCATGGTTGTTTATTTATCATGTGTAGTGCAGCGGCTGGTCTGATGGCACTCCACCAAGCTTCCTCCGGTGGTAAGTGAGGCTGAGGGGCCCGGGGCAACTGCATGTGGGCGTGACCTGCCTTCGACAGCGCCTGAGCCTGCCCCCAGCTCCAATCTCTGCCCTGCTCCACCCTCGTCATCTGCACCCACCTTTAGACCCCCCGTTGTCCCCTTCGTTCCCCACCTGCAGTTACGGCTTCCACGGCACCAGCTACAAGTACCTCACATCACAGGTGGGTGGGTGGCAGGCGTTGGCCCGGAGAAGTTGGCGGGGCACAGGCGCGGATGACAAAGCGGGGCTCCCACCCGCCCGCCCGCCCCAACCTGTCTGTGTGCCCTCCCCCCGCCGTCCCTTGCTGCCGCCCCCTGTGTGCAGGCCGCCCAGATGCTGGGCAAGGCGGAGGAGGAGACCAACCTGGTGATCTGCCACCTGGGGGCGGGCAGCAGCATGTGTGCCGTGCAGGTGAGCTGGGCAGGCTTTGGGAGCGGGCAGCAGCATACGCACGGTCTAAGTGAACTTGGACAAGCGGCAACGGCTCGCTCAAGCTTGTGAGGAGGGCTGCGCCTTGGCAGGCGCATGCATTCTGGGCAGAGAGCGGCAGGCAGGCGGTGGCCAGGAGCTAGATGCAGGCGTGCTGCCTGCCCCGCCGCTCGCCGGCTGTGCCTGCTGCCCGCTTGCCCTGCTCGCCCCCTGCAATCACCCCCTGGCCCACGTGCGTCCGTTCGCCCCTCCTCGCCCGCCTGCGCTGTGCAGAACGGGCAGAGCGTGGACACCACCATGGGGCTCACCCCGCTGGAGGGCCTCATGATGGGCACACGCTGCGGTGAGCCCCACCCCTGCCCTGCACCACAACACAGCCTGCCCGCTCGCTCCATGGCAGTTCTGACAGCGTTGAGCATCCCCGCTCTGTTGCGCTTGCTTCCCTAACAGCGCACATGCGTTTTCGCTGCCTGCCTCCGCCCACTCCTTGCCCCACCGCCCCTGCCTGTTCTCACCCGTCGTGTGTCTCCTCCTCTCTCTTCTCCCCCTCTCGCCCTCCCTGCCAGGCGACATCGACCCCGCCATCATCCCCTACCTCGCCTCCCACGGCATGTCGATGAAGGAAGTGGACACGCTGCTCAACAAGAAGAGCGGATTCCTGGGGCTGGCGGGTGAGGGGGAGGGGGCGGGAAGGCACGGTTGTTAATCACACACACACTCGCAATATTCCCGCCCCTTCCTCGCCCCTCCCTGTGCCTCTCTCACCTCACACTTGCATCCTTATCTCGTCCCTTGTTCCCATTTCATTTCCCGTAAGGCAATGGCGACTTGCGCAGCCACCTGGAGGTGCTCTCAAGCTGCCCTGTCTTCCCCTCGCCCCTCTCTTCCCCACCCTTTCCACCCCAACTCAAACGCACGTTCAACCGCAGGCAACGCTGACCTGCGCAACCACCTGGAGGCGCGCTCAGTTCACCCGTGCCCTCCTTTAACCCTTAAAGAAACATTGACATTGACCTGCAGGCAACGCGGACCTGCGCAACCACCTGGAGGCGCGCTTCGGCCCCAACGCCGCCACCGCGGACGAGCGCAGCAAGCTGGCGGTCGACGTGCGTCACCTAGCTGCTTCTGCCGCAGCTGCCGCTGATGCTGATGCTGTCGCCGCCGCTGCTGCTCCTGCTACTGGCTGCGGCGTTGAGGCAGCCCGGCTGCTGGCGCGGCCCACGGGCCCCGCCGCTGACGCTGCCCGGCAGGCGCCGGGTTTGCCCTCTTCTGCGCTCCCTCCGATTCCCCCCCTTCAATGACTACTTGAAGCTTGTGTGCAAGTGCATCGGTGCCTCCCTCTCCCTGGCCGCCCTATCACTTACTTGCTTGTTGTTTCTCCCGCCCACCTGCCACCTGGCGGCAGGTGTACGTGCGCCGCGTGCGCAAGTACCTGGGAGCATACTTCATGCACCTGGGGGGCAAGGTGGACGCAATCGTCTTCTCCGCGGGTGTGTGAACAACGGCCTGGCCGGGTTGCACTTGGGACGCAGGTGTGTGGAGCGCCATGCCGCGGGCCCCGGGCCGCCGGGCCGCCGGGCGGGGCGGGACAGATGATCACCTCCAGCCGCGCCCCTTGCCCCGTTCCTCACCTCCCTGCCTCCCTGCCCGCCTCCCTGCCCTGACGCCCCCCCACGCAGGCATTGGCGAGAACAGCGCCCCCATGCGGCGCGAGTTCACGCGTGGCATGGAGTTTGCAGGGGTGCAGCTGGACGACGCCAAGAACGTGAAGGCGGCGGGTGGGGTGCAGGCTGACGTGGCCGCCGATGGGAGCAAGGTCAAGGTGAGGGGCTAGAGTGGGTGGCGGTGGGGAGGGGGGTGGGGTTGTGGGCCGGGTCAGTATGCAAGTGCGGTGGGGTTGTGGGCCGGGGATGGACGGCGGCGGGGGCCAGGGGCAGCATGTCAAGGCGGGGGGAGGCGGGGAGGCTGGTGTGGCGGCCAGCAACTAGCAAGGTCAAGGTGGGGCGGCAGGGGAGGCGGCCGAGAGTGTGAGGGCGGGCAGCGAGGCAGGGCAGGGGAGGTCATCAAGAGGACATGGCCGCGCTGCAATGCAGCCACACAATGTTTTGGGCCTTCACTTGCGCGCCCCCCCGAGGACCTGTCCATTGCACTTGGTTCACCTGTCCTCAGTGTTATTTAACTCTTTTAACTTCTCCATCCATGCCCACGCAGCTCCTGGTCATCCCCACCGACGAGGAGCTGTCCATTGCACAGCAGACGCTGGACGTGATCCGCGCGGAAAAGGGCACCGCCGCTGCCGCCTGAACGACCCCCCCCCCCCCCCAGCATACCGGCACTGCGCGGCAGGGCTGGGCTGGGGCGGCCCCGCCGGCACATGTTCCCGCCACTCGCGCATGCCGCCATTTCTCGCGAACGAACGCAACGTAGTCTGGCAGACGGGAATGCCCAGCATGGATGCCCCAAGTGCAGGCTGCTGCCTGTGCAACACAACCCCCGCCCAGCCACCTCTGTTGATGATGTGTACATGATGCCCACCATAAGCACTTGTTCTCTCCCTTGTTTCCACCTGCTGCTAGCACATCACGCTGCCCCTTCCCTCGCTGCATTTTTGCCCTCTGCCTCCCAGCCATCCTGCACCCCGTCCCCTGTCCCCAACCTCCACTGCCCGCCTCTGCACCGACGTGTGCTGTGTACATGCACTGCCGGGCGGACCCCACCTTGCCTGCTGCCCATTGCGGCTGAAGCCACAGGGCTGCACATTGAGGTGCAGCAAATTGGTTGTGATCTCTCGAGCCAGGCTCAGACAGCAGAGACAGGGGGGCAATCGGACGTGAATGGCGGCAATGCGCAGGCACGGCAACTGAGCTTACAAGTAAGCTTCTCGAGGCAGATGCCAGAGCCTGCTGTGGTGGCGGTGTAGGCGCGACACGGCTGATGTGGCATGCCCACCGTATTTCCTGGCAACCCAAGGTCGAAGCGGCCGAGTTATGCCAGGAGCACCTGTTATAGGGGGGCACTGCCAGCAGACCAGCCCTGAGCAAGCTTGCTGTTGACTGCCCTTCTGACAAGCCTTGCATAATTCAGCGATCGCCCTAGTATCGGTTGCTCATGGTTGCTATCGCATTGCTGTTGCATCGCTGGGGCATTGGTACACCACCGTAAACGCTACACATGTTACTCCTCCTTCTGTCTTGGCTGCCAGGTCAGCACTGGTATGGCATGAACTGCAGTAATCGCGCGCCGATCACGCTCCCCCCGTGAACCCAACCGGCTGCCGCCCCGCAGCAAGCCCAGGCCTCCTGTGCAGCCCCGGTCAACCAAGATGCGCAGTGCCAAGCAGCTGGGCAGCCTGCTGCAGGCGGCGCCTGCCCTGAAGCAGGGACTGCTGGATGCCTTCAGCCCTGCGGGTGAGAGCAAGCGACTTGCAAGTGCCCGCCTAGGGCCGCGCCGCCCTGGCCGGCAAGGGTTCAGTCCTTGGCCGGGCATGCGCCGCAATTGCCTTGCAAACCCCACCCGACGCATCCACATATCGGATGGCGTCGATCTGAGCGCCGTGCAAGCTGCCTGGCGGTGGCAGATTAGGGCCACCTGCTGCCGCCGCCGCCGCCGCCCTGGCACTGTGCCTGCCGGCGCTGCTGCCATGCGCCCCCTGGCACGTCCTGCGCAGCTCATCCTCCGCCGCTCATCTTCAACATTTGCCAAGCTCCCGCCAGTTCCATCCCTACCCTCTGTTGCTGCCAGCGTCTCCCATCACCCCTGTGCTGTGCTGCTGCTCCCGCTGCTGTGCTCACTATCTTTGCGGTCCCATGCCCGCAGGCGTGCGTACCCTCACCACTGACCTCAAGGCTGCCCTAGCTGCCAAGATCCCTGAGGAGCAGGTTTGCAGGGCATCAGCTGGGTGACATTACACGCGCGCGCATGTCTTGGATGCCTTGGGCTGTGAGCCACGGCAGCAGCCGGGCCCCTGCAGCACTTGCTGTCAGAAGAGTGGGTGTGCTGGCAGGGAGGACAGCGCTGGGAGTGCCCCCACCTGAGCCAGCCAGCCAGCTGAGGACGTTGGCACAACATCAACGCAGCCAAGAGGGCCGTATCTCACCCTTAAACCCTCTCTCCTCGGCCAAACCCTGCAGGACCGTCTCAAGTCCCTCAAAAAGGAGCATGCCGGCAAGGTGCTGGGGGCGGTGACGGTGGAGCAGGCCATTGGGGGCATGCGCGGCATCCCGGTGAGCGGTGGGGGGCAGGAGTGCTGCCAGCGCTGTGTGCAGTGGGTGTGGCCAACCAGCAGGGCTGGCTGCACTGTGCAGCGTGTTGCTACACCTTGGCCTGCTTGCTGATGTGGCAGCAGTTGACCATCATCCCTTGCCGCTTCTGCCTGGCGCCGGCACCTTCAGCGCCCCTGCCCGATTCCGGTGCGTGCTGCAAGCCAGGCACCTGCCCGCGTTGCCCTGGATGCCACGTCTCATGGACGGAGCACATCCCTCCCTGGGGGAGCCGAGCCGGAGGAGGGCATGCACTTCCGTGGGCGCCCCCACCTCATCTCCATGCAAACACACATCTTCTCATCTCCATGCAAGCACACATCTTCTCATCTCCGACCCTGTCTTGTGGCGCAGGCCATGCTGTGGGAGACGAGCCTGCTGGACCCGGAGGAGGGCATCCGCTTCCGAGGGCACAACATCCCGGAGCTGCAGGCCAAGCTGCCTGCCGCCGTGGAGGGTGGCGAGCCCATCCCCGAGGGCCTGCTCTGGCTGCTGCTCACCGGGGAGGTGTGCACGGTTCCTTGCAGTACATTGCGCTGCTGCTGCTACCGCTGCAGCAGCTGTACCCGGTGCTTCTGCAGGCGTGGAGAGCAGGGAGGCAAGGGGCCTGCAGTGGCAGCCCCTGCATATCACGGCACAGCGGCAGCATGATGCGCTGCCTTGGCTGGCACCACAGCTCACACCCAACTCCCGCTGGTCACCACCTTGTTTGCCCCACATGGCCGCTCTGGCACCACCACTCAGATCCCCACCGTGGGCCTGACCAAGCCCCCTGCACATTTGTCCCACCACCTGCCCTCCTGATTGCACTCCCCCCTGCCCTTCTCTACCCCTCACCTCTGCAGATCCCCACCGCTGAGCAGGCCAAGTCGGTGACCGAGATGCTGCAGGAGCGCAGCAAGGTGCCCGACCACGTGTACAAGGTGAGCGGGAGAGGGGGGGTGGCCAGCACGTTCAGCGGCAGCTGGGCTGGGAGGGGATAGCAACCGAGGGAGCATTCATGTGCTCTGTGCTTGACTGCTGCTCCAGCCATGCCTTGACTGCTGCTCCAGCGTGCTCCTGCCCCGGCTTGCCGTGTGCTGACCCTCAACCACCACTGGCCCTCCGCAAGTTCCCTCCTGCTCACCCTTCCTTCCCTCTCGGTTCCTTTTCCCCCTCCCCTGCCTGCAGGTGCTCAAGGACCAGCACCCCGACACCCACCCCATGACCCAGCTGTGCTCGGCGGTGCTGGCGCTGCAGGTGCAGGGGGTGTGGCTGGGGCTGGGCATACGCTAGGGTGGGCGCTGCAGGCAGGAGTGCATGAGCCAGGAACTATGGGCATGCTGCCTGCGATGTGTGCAGCATTACATGTGGATGTGAGAGCATCCGGAGGCCGCCCTCCCATGCTGCGTCTCGCCTCGCTGACGGCCGCACGACCTCATGTGTTGCTGTGGTGTGCTGCAGGTGGAGAGCAAGTTTGCTGCTGGCTACCGCGCGGGCGTGCACAAGAGCAAGTGAGCATGCGGGGGATGCAGCTGGGGTGCTACATGCAGATAGCATGCAACTGCAGGCGTCCAGATCTGCCTGCTTGAAGGGTGGTTGTGCTGCCATGCACAGACCACTGGCGCGCGGTGTCGTGCCTGCTGAGCCGCCATCCCACCCCCTCCCCTCTCCCTGCCACCAATCCCGCCACCCCCCCCCCCCCTTGCCAGGTACTGGGACCCGGTGTTTGAGGACAGCATGGACCTCATCGCCAAGCTGCCCACCATCGCGGCAACCATCTACAGGTGGGGCCGTGGCGGGCGGGTGGTGGGGGGCGGTCTGCTGGGGCACGCACATAGTCTGGTGCCATCCGTGCGCCCAGATCAGCTCGCCAGCTGGCCGGCCGGTACCTCAGGCACTTGCCCCTCCAGGGTGCTGTACCCGCTATACCCTTCCAATGATCAAAACCTCACCCTCCCGCGTGTTCCGCTCCCGCAGGAACACTTTCAAGGCCGGCGCTCTGATCGAGTCCAACCCCTCCCTGGACTGGGCTGCATCCCTGTCACACCAAATGGGTGCGTGCTGCCGGCACACTGGCTGTTGGTGGTGGGTTTAACGCCTCCCCAGGCAGGCTTACGGCGCACATCACGCCTCGGTACTGGTCTCCGTGCGCCGCCCCCACTGCGGCCTTTCTCCCCTGGCTGCCACCAATGCCCCTGTGTGCCCCCACCCCCTCCTCACCCGCCCCGCAGGCTACTCCGACCCTGGTGCCATCGAGATGATGCGCCTGTGAGCTGCCAGCCTGGCACGCAGTTGGGTTGGGGGCCAAACAAACGCATGCTGACCCCTGGGGGCCTGCAATCCGTCACACAGGTCGGGTTGTAACATGAGCAGGTTTCTGACCATGGCGAGGTTTGGGTCTGCCAGCATCAATGCCGACGTGTTGCACCCCAACGTGCCCCGCCTCTGCCTGCAGGTACCAGACCATCCACGCCGACCACGAGGGCGGCAACGTGTCGGCACACGCCACCCATCTGGTGAGGCATGCTTCATCACTATGCGCGCTGCTGTCTTCCAGTTATCCTTACGCCCATACATACCTACGCGCTGAAGCTTGGTTCTAGCTCACTCGCCCTGATATACTGATACTCATTTCCTTCCTGCTTGCCCTCCCGCCAGGTGGGCTCCGCCCTGTCGGACCCCTACCTTTCCTTCACCGCCGGCATGACTGGCCTGGCTGGCCCCCTGCACGGCCTGGCCAACCAGGAGGTGCTGCGCTGGCTGAACAACGTGCGGCAGGAGGTGGGGGATGGCGTGACCAAGGAGCAGATGAAGGAGTTTGTGTGGGCAACCCTCAAGAGCGGCAAGGTGAGCTCAACTAGCGGCATGGACGGCTGGTCAGTTATGGTGCTTGTTTGGCAGAGCGGCATCAGCCGTAGATATGGAAACATGCCTAATCTTATGTCGCCCTGCCCACCTCTCCTCACCCCGCAGGTGGTCCCTGGCTTTGGCCACGCCGTGCTGCGCAAGACCGACCCGCGCTACACGTGCCAGGTCAGCGGGGGCGCAGGGCTGCAAGTTGATGCTCCAGTGGGAATGATGTCCGGCCATGCTTCGGCCTTGCAGATCTGGTGCCTTGAAAACTCAACCCCTGCATATGTTGCGTCCCCTGCTGCCTGCGGAAATGCCACTGCCTGCCCCTCATCTGCTCCCCCGCCCCCCTGCCTGCCTCTCCCCTCCCCACCCCCCACCCTCCCCCTGCCTGCAGCGCGGCTTTGCCCAGAAGCACATGCCCGACTACCCACTGTTCAAGCTGACCTCCCTGCTGTATGAGGTGGTGCCAGACATCCTCACCCAGACCGGCAAGGTCAAGGTGCGGGGGTGGGCGGGTAGGGGTGGGTGTGCAGCACAAGTAGACATGTTGTGCAGGTCGGAACAGGCGGGCACGTGAGCGGCACGGCAGCGTGCAGAGCTGTCCTGTGTTTGTGCCGGAAAGCAGAGAGCTGCTGCTGCAGCATCGAACACACTGAACCGGAGTGCAGCACTTCGGCTGTCTTGCCTGGCAGACTGCCGTACCGTGTGGTATTCAGCAGCCTGCCACCACTTGCATAGCCACACGTCTTCACAAGCCCCATTTGCACTGTCCCCCCCCCCCCCCCGCCCCACCCCGCAGAACCCCTGGCCCAACGTGGACGCCCACAGCGGCGTGCTGCTGCAGTACTACGGTGAGAGGATGGAGGGGGGGAGGAGGGGGAGCGGGCAGGGCCAGCACGGCAGGCAGACTTGATCGCTGGATGTCTGTAGGCAACGGGCAGCACAGCACTGGCAACTGGCCATCTGGGATGAGCGGCTGCCGACCCAGCCTCACACGCACGGAAGTTGCATACTCCCAGCATCGCCCTCGCACCGCCTGCACCTGCGAGCCTCACAGCTCCTGCACTCACCTTGTTTCCCCGCCCGCCTGCCCCACCAGGCATTGTCGAGGAGGACTTCTACACCGTGCTGTTCGGCGTGTCGCGCGCGCTGGGCGTGCTGAGCCAGGTGAGCTGTCGCTGCCGGTGCTGCGGGGCTGCTGAGGGTGCTGTGGGTGTCGTAGGTGGGCCAGCCATGTCGACGACCAAGCCAGCCGGTACTGGCGCATTCCAAATGAGCATCCATGCCAACAAGCACGCGTGCCACCCACCTCAACACCTCACGGCACCTTTGAATTCCCTCCCATGCCTGCCCACAGGGCATCTGGAGCCGCGCCCTGGGCCTGCCCATCGAGCGCCCCAAGAGCTTGACCATGGACGCCATCGCGGCACGGGTGGCAGCCCAGGAGGGCTGAGCGTCAACAGGGCGCTTGAAGGACACCCAGAGGCGCAAGAGCTCCACCACATGCTGGCAGCCAGCAGCTCATGCTGTGCCGTGCTGTGCCATGGCAGCGCTGCGGCTTGACCCCCCTTCCGACCTCACTGGCCTCCCCCAGCCATGTGGCACAGTTTTGGACAGCCTGTGCTCCCCAGCCCCACCTCCCCAATGCTTTCCCTCCTGCTCGCACGCGCACTGTTGTATCCCATGTGCATGGCCCCCTCCCTCACACAGGCGCCCGCCTGCTGCTCGCTGCCTGGCCCGGCTGACGCCCGTGCCCAGCTCCCTCCCCCCCGCTGGATTTTGGGTCACCGACTGTCTGCTTGACTGTACACCATTATTTTTTCAGCTTTACCCTGCAGCCTGAGCGCTGCATTTCCCCTTGTGAACGCATTGGCATACATCCACAGCTGACTGCCGGAGACATTTGAGCACTGTGTGAGGCCCCAGGCGGAAGATTGCCTGCGGGTGAGGCGTCTGTCGACGGTCTCACGATCCTACAGGCCTGGACTGCCTTGGGACATGTCAGGTGGCGCAGGCCTTGATAATCGAGAGATATGTGAGCATGGGCGGCGTGCTGTGCTGCGCCTGCTGCCTGGATGCTCGTTGTGTGAACTCAAGCAACGTTGCAAGCACCCCTCTGCTACTGTTGTTGATACCCAGACGCCGGAGTGCCCCAACCCTAACGTGCCAGCCCCTCAGAATGCGTGCTGCCAAGCAGCTGAGCCGCCTGCTGCACGCAGGCCCGGCGATTAGGGAGGGCCTGATCGATGCCGGCTTGCCCTCAGGTGGGCTGCAGAATCTCTGACTGCCAGTCCAAGGGCGCTGGCAGGCCTCGCAGCTAAGGGTTCGGCTTCTTAGATGCACCGGCGGCAGCTGCGGCCGTGGCGGCCGCCGGCGGCTGAGGTGACCCCCCATAAAGGCACAGATTAGTCAGTCCATCAGGACATGCGTTTTTTGTTTTCCTGACCACAGGTGTGCGCACCCTGGCAACCGACCTGAAGGCAGCAGTGGCCGCCAAGATCCCGCAGGAGCAGGTGGGGCGGGCGGGCGGGCGGGCGGGCGGGGGAGGGGAGCGGGCACCCCCTGGGCGCGGGCGTCACCCAAGGCGCCCACAACCTTGAGGTCTTCCCCACGCTGCCTCATCCCCATGTGTACCCCCCCCGTTCTGCAATCCACCTCCTCACCTGCAGGAGCGCCTGAAGGCGCTGAGGAAGGAGTGCGGGGGCAAGGTGCTGGGGGCGGTGACAGTGGAGCAGGCCATTGGGGGCATGCGCGGCATCCCGGTGAGCGCTGGCGGGGCAGGAGTGCTGGGGCGTTGGGGCTAAGCGCAAGGGGCGAATTTGTACGCTGTAGATGGAAGCAAACAGTGCTACTGGCTTTGCCTAGGCAGTTGGGTTGCTTCTGGTCCGTACGCCCAACCTAGCGCACCCGGCCCCGCAGCCCGGCTCCTCCCTCTGCTCTTCACCTGTAGCTGTACACACAGCTACAGGTGAATGAATGACATGTCCTCACTCTTCTCCTCTCCTCCCCGCACCCTGTCCCGTGCCTGCTTCCCCTGCTCCTCCGTAACCATTACAAGCCGGGAACCTTTCGGCTGTCCTCACTCCTCTCCTTCCTACCCTCCCCTCGCCCCCTCCCTCCCCCCCTCCACCCCAGGCCATGCTGTGGGAGACGAGCCTGCTGGACCCGGAGGAGGGCATCCGCTTCCGGGGCTACTCCATTCCCGACCTCCAGCAGAAGCTGCCCGCCGCCGTTGACGGTGGGGAGCCCATCCCCGAGGGCCTGCTCTGGCTGCTGCTCACCGGGGAGGTGCGGAGGGGCGCTGCCGCCTGCCACTCACACGCTGCCGAGGCTGCTGCACGGGTGTGAATTGCCCCTGTGCTGCTGCTCGTGCTCTTGGGCAGCCCTCACTCGCTTGCCTCCCTGCACACTGGCCGGCGCGCCTGTGTGCCGTCCACCCTTCCTGCTGCCTGCTCCTGCACCCCACGCACTGCTGCCCACTGTGTGCACCTTTATCCCCCCTCCATCCTGTCTTGTGCAGCTGCCCAATGCTGATCAGGCCCAGTCGGTGACTGAGATGCTGCGGGAGCGCAGCAAGGTGCCGGACCACGTGTTCAAGGTCAGTGAGCGGATGTAGGATGGTGGGGAGGGCAGGAATGGGAGGCGTTGCGGGCTGAGGGATGCAAGGGAGGAGGACAAGAGGGCGAGGCGGGGAGGTAGGGAGGAGGACAAGAGGGCGAGGTGGGGTGGTAGGTCAACGCTGAGGGAGGAGCATGGGGAGGCAATGTGGTGGGACAGAGGATGGGACAGCGCGGCATGGGAGAGGCATGCTGCGGGCTGAGGCGCACAAGGCAAGGGAAGCACCAGTGTTGGCCAGCCACTGGTGGCACCCTGGCGGTGCTACACATGAAACGAGATGATTCTCGCCGGCGTGCCCCTGCTTGCTAATGTTGCATATCCACCCTCTCACCTCGCAGCCATGTTCAAACACCCTTCTCACGGCTACCCTCACATGGGTCCCCTGCAGACGCTGCAAGCCCAGCACCCCGACACCCACCCCATGACCCAGCTGTGCGCCGCAGTGCTGGCGCTGCAGGCAAGTGGGGCGCTTGTTGAGGTTTGCGCTGTTATGGCAGGGGCAGCAGGCTGGGTAGGGGTAAGCTTGGTTCCAGAGTGCCTGCCTGCCTCCTCAACGTCCATTGTGGGGATCACTCGAGCATGGGTGCAGCATGGCATACAGCCCCCCCCCCCGACCTCTGCAATGCAAAGTTCTCGCCCCTTCCATCAATCCACGACTCACCGCAGGTGGACAGCAAGTTTGCCAGGGCCTACAGGGAGGGGGTGCACAAGAGCAAGTGAGCGAGACTGGTGGGGAGGCACCACGAGCTGCCCAGCCCGCCCGCCCACCCGCCCGCCTGCCTTTGCGCCTGTCCGCCTGGCTGCTACCTGGCCCTGCCGTCCTGCAAGCTCCAGCCGATCGTGGCTGTTGGGGCTGAGCTGCGCCACCGCTGAATCTTCCTTGCCACGCACACACACACGCACACCACAGTGATCGGCACCCTAACCACTGGTTAGGCACTCGCGCCCACCACACCTCCCCTCACCCCGGCACTCCCCCCTGCACCCTCCCTCCCCCCCCCCCCCAAGGTACTGGGACCCCGTGTACGAGGACAGCATGGACCTCATCGCCAAGCTGCCCACCATCGCGGCCACCATCTACAGGTGGGGGGGGGCGGGGTGGGGCGGGGCAGTGGCGGGTGGGCGGCTGGGGATTAGTGTGGACGGGCGAAGGTGGTGGGTGGATTCTAGTGAGGGAAGAGTGTGGCGACGAGAGGTGCCCTGGACGGGGGGCACCAAGGTGGCAGAGGTTGCTGGTCTGCCTGCAGTACGGGGCTTCCAAAGGTGCCTTGGTGCCTGCCTCATGTGGAAAGGTTGCGTCCCAGGATTTTTTGTTTTCGTCAAAGTGACTGGGCGGGGGCAGATGGCATGTTTAGCGGTGCGCCACCATCTCTGCTGACCATGCAGTCTTCTCCAGCTTGGTCTCTCTGACAACAATCAACAGCCCGGGAGGAAATCCTTTCAACACGTCTGCTCCTCCTGCCCCCCCTTGCTTCACCAGAAACACCTCGAAGGGTGGCATGCTGTTCACCTCCTGTGCTCGCACCCTGCAGCATTTACCCACCCTGCTTCGCACCCCACATCTCGCCCCACCCTGCTTCGCACCCCACATCTCGCCCCACCCTGCTTCGCACCCCACATCTCGCCCCACCCTGTGCTCAGCCTCAGCCCGGCCCCGCCGATAAGTTCTTCACCTTCAGCTCTCAGGAGCCGGCAGAACCGATCGGGGGTGCTTCGCACCCCACATCTCGCCCCACCCTGTGTTCAGCCTCAGCCCGGCCCCGCCGATAAGTTCTTCACCTTCAGCTCTCAGGAGCCGGCAGAACCGATCGGGGGTACCCTTGCAGGAGCATCCACCTGGTTGCCGCTTCTCCTCGCGCTCAATCTCCTGACCTGTGCCCGCTCAGCTTCCTCACCCCCGCCCCACCCACCCTGCAGGAACACGTACAAGGGCGGCAAGCTGATTGATGCCGACCCCTCCCTGGACTGGGCCGCCAACCTGAGCCACATGATGGGTGGGTGGGTGCACAGCATGCTCAGCGCGCTCGGAAAGTGCGGGTGCCGGGTGCTCATCGGGCGCACGACTAGCAGTGGGGGCGCGCCACACACAGGTTTGGCGGCTGTGCATGTTGACCTGCAGTTGGACTTGACACCCCAGTGCTGGGCATAAGATGTCACATTCACCTGCCCCGCCACTTCCCCTATCCAACACGGCAGGCTACTCGGAGCAGGGCGCCCTGGAGATGGCACGCCTGTGAGCGCCAGCCAGCCTAGCAGCTGTCTTTTGGGTGGCTCAGGGTGCGGGGCAGGGCAGCATCTGTTGCTGGCCGATCCCGCGCATGCCCGCCAGCGGCGGGCGTGCTGCCCACGGGGGACTTGGCCGCGCATGTGCTCCTGAAACTAGAACAGCGTGCGTTGAGCAGGCACCCGCGACTGCCCCCTGATCATGGCATACCCTCCTGCCCGCCTGTCCGCCTGCCTGATGCCTCTGACTGCAGGTACCAGACCATCCACGCCGACCACGAGGGCGGCAACGTGTCGGCGCACGCCACCCACCTGGTGAGTGCATGTGGGGCGTGCGGATCGGAGCAGCTGCACAGGCGAGATTGTGGTGCTGTTAGGTGTGCGGAATGTAGTCGATGTTTGGGGCCAGTAGAGGGCACGCACGGGCTTGTGTGTGAGAGATATGGCTCGGGTGGAGGTTGTCGCAGGCTGGCGCTCCTGCCGGTGCGCTCTGCACATGCCTGAGGGACTTGGAAGCACGTCCTTGCTCACCGCCTGCCCAGTATAGTCTAGTCTTTACACTGTTCACGTCCCCTGTAAGAGGATCCTGCTTGCCCTCCCGCCAGGTGGGCTCCGCCCTGGCGGACCCCTACCTGTCCTTCACCGCCGGCATGACTGGCCTGGCAGGCCCCCTGCACGGCCTGGCCAACCAGGAGGTGCTGCGCTGGCTGAACAACGTGCGGCAGGAGGTGGGGGATGGCGTGACCAAGGAGCAGATGAAGGAGTTTGTGTGGGCCACCCTCAAGAGCGGCAAGGTGCGGGGGGCGGGGAGAGGGAGGGAAAGGAACGGAGTGAGCGCGTGCCAGACGCAAAGGGTGTCCTTTGCCACTGTACGCATATTGTTCGTAAACAAATGGGCCTTGGCTGCACATGGTTGTGGCTTGGGCAGCAACCCAGGGTACCTGCAGTCAGCTCCGACACTGCCACCTGACGGCCGCTCCTTGCTCACCACACCACTACCTAAACAACATCTCCTTCTGACAGCCACCGCGCCCTGCCCACCTCTCCTCCCCGCAGGTGGTGCCCGGCTTTGGCCACGCCGTGCTGCGCAAGACTGACCCGCGCTACACGTGCCAGGTCAGTGGGGCGCAGGGAGCTCCTGCCTTGCATTGGTCACCAGTGCCCACGCAAGTTGTCTGCTGCCAGCACAATTGCCCAGCTACCTGTCCCCGCCCATCGTCCCCAGCATTCCTTTCTTATCATACATCCACCCCCCTGCACCCGCCCCCTGCCTTTCCCCACCCCCCACCCTCCCCCTGCCTGCAGCGCGGCTTTGCCCTGAAGCACATGCCCGACTACCCGCTGTTCAAACTCACCTCCCTGCTCTACGAGGTGGTGCCAGACATCCTCACCCAGACCGGCAAGGTCAAGGTGTGGGGCGGGCGGGCAGGGGTGGGTGTGCAGCAGAGTTGCATACCATCTGCGAGTCAACTTGTCTCAATGTGGATGCTTGGGCTGACGAGCTTGCAGCTGGTTTTTGTGTGCCAAATGCAGTGCATGCTTATGATCCACGTGTGATCGCAATGCGTGCTGAAGGGAGGCCAGCAGGCACCCGCGCGTGTGCAGGCATCAGCACCCTCCTCGCCCTCCTGCCCCGCCCTGCCCCGCAGAACCCCTGGCCCAACGTGGACGCCCACAGCGGCGTGCTGCTGCAGTACTACGGCATCACCGAGGTGGGGGGGCAGCCGGGGGTGCGGCCACTGTCGCTGGCAGGGATGCGGGATGCGGGGAAGGGCGGCACGGCAGGCGTGCAGAGGGTGGAGAGTACAGCAGAGCAGACGGGCAAGTGTAGGGATGTCTCCCTCAAGCCATCACCCACCTTGCACTTAACCGCGCCTGTGCCTGCTCAACACTGTTCAGGAGAACTTCTACACCGTGCTCTTTGGTGTGTCCCGTGCGCTGGGCGTGCTGAGCCAGGTGCGCAGCATGGGCGTCGTGTGGTGGGCACGAGAAGAACCCTGCCCTCAGTTCACCTCTGGCGGCTCTACCCGTGTGTGTGTGCATTCTGCACAGCCAGCTGCCTATTGAGGCACAAGCACAGCGCGCCCACTAAATCTGCAACCCATCCACGGCTGTCCCTGCAGAACGTGTGGAGCCGCGCCCTGGGCCTGCCCATCGAGCGCCCCAAGAGCTTGACCATCAAGGCCATTGCAGACCGGGTGTGCTCCCAGGAGGACTGAGCCACCATAAGCGATCTCCTTCCGACTCTGTCTGGCTGTGCGCCAGCCGTTGAGACGCAGGCTGTTGCTGCCGCTCAACCGACAGGTAGCGCAGCAGGACTGAACTGCCAGCGCTGCCAATCTGCACAGAGCTCTGCACAGATCTTCATGACCCCGCCCTGCACACCATAACCTGGCCAGCTGTTCTGCCTGCTTCAAGTTGCTCCCTGCCACGCAAAGGTGATCATGATGCTCGTCATGGCTCGACTCGCTTTCGCCTTACAACGACTCACGCAGAGCAGGGTGCCCACCTGCAATCCCCTCGCCCAAAAACAGTGTAGAACATCAAAACATCAACTCGAACATGAGCAACGCACTGCCCATCTTCTGTCTCAGAAGCGCCCAAGTGCCAAGCCAAATCAGCCGAAGTTTTCGTGGTTGGTTGGTTGGTCTTGGTCGATTGGTCGATGGATGTTGGACAATGTGCCCCACCTGGGAGCGCATGTGCCTGCCCTGCTTCCCTGCCCGCAGGCCCCCAATGGCCTGCCGGCTCTCATGCAACTCACCCCCGGGCCGCCACCCCCTCCCCACCACCCCAAAAATGGCATGAACTAAGCTTGCTTTTCAGATCAACACGGAGCAGCGCTGCCACCTGCTTGACATCAGGCTGCATGCTGCGGCAAGTTAATTGGTAGGGAATGATGCAGTGCCCACGGCAGACAGCGGCCCCGCAACCGGCCGCCTGTTCACCCCAGACTCCAGCACTGCTGTCGCGCGTGCCTGCCTTGCAGTGTCAAACATGCTTCCAGCGTTCTGAAACCCTAACGCTGTGGGAGCACGCACTTGCCCGTGTGTCGCTCGCCCGCCCGGGCCGTGCTCCCAATTTTGCAGGAGTTGGAGACGCTTTGACCGCAGAATTGACTGCTACGCACGGTGTGGGTACCATAGCGACTGACGCCGGCCCCTGGTGCGGCTGGAAATCGGGAGAACCGCCCCTGCCACGTGGTCATGCCACGTGGCAGGGCAAGCATTGCCCACAGGTTGTGTCACGATGCACACAACGCACAGCACCCTGCCCTGTGGCTCTTGTTGGCCCAACATTCGGCGCATACCTGGTCGGCCCAGCAGGCCAGCTCATGAGCTGATCAGCCGCCGCCTTCGGGAGGGCTCACCCTCACCCTCCCTGCACTGTAGCATACGGGCAGACCCTTCACCCCCCGTCGCTGCGCCGCGGCATGCTCACTACCAGGCCCAATACCTTGGCCCCCATGTCCACCGTGTGACAGGCGAGCAGGCAGAGGACACGAGCGGTGGGCAGCTAGCTGCACAGCACGTCTCCATGCCTGGCTCCACCCCTGCTGCGCAGCAGTCGGTCGGACCGACTCAGCATACCCGCGAGGGGGGCAGGGGGGATATGGGGTAGGGGGCAGGGTTCTGCCGGCCCCTCAGTCTGAAGCCCCGACTCTTCCGGCGTGCGGCTGTATGCAACATACCGCCTGGGGCACCGTTGCAAACAGACGCCAGCAATGAGCTCCCGAGCAGTAGCAAGAGGAGACCAACGGGCTTGCCTATCTGGGTGCCACAGCTCGGCCTGCAGTTGCAGTCATGATGCTTAGCACACCCGCCCTTGCTTGCACCTCCGCTGTCCGTCGCGCGCTTTTGCCATCCAGCGCGCCTACCTCTCCCCCACTTGCCCTGCATATCAGGCTCCCTCCCCATGCCTGCTCCCTGCCCGCCTTGCTGTGGGTGCTGTGCTGCATGTGGCACGCTCGTGTGCCTGTCCGGTCCCCAAACAACCATCTTTCCAACTTCCCCTCCCAATAGACGCCCTAGGCCTGGTTGGAACATGTATCATTTAATATGTATAAACATGTACAGTGGCCAGGGGTCGAAAAGCTTGGGTAGGGGTCAGAACTCCTGACCCCCTGCCCGTGGGGCGACGTCGCAAGGGAAGGGGTGGACAGGTGAGTAGGGGCCAGGGGGCTTGAACCCCTGCTGACGGGTAGCAAGCGCACAAAAGTGGCACGGACACTCTGGAACTAAGAAGCAAGAAACTGGCAAAGATGGAGCGTGTTTGGCAGAAAACTGACCAATGCCCAAATCCTGTTGAGAGGCCTGTTGGGTCCCTGCCGCCCTGGCGTGCACGCACCCCCTGAGGTATGACGCGGCGACGGCCAATCTAGAGAGGCCCAATAGATTCCCAAGAGGGGCGGGCGGTACAGCCCATGTGCCACTGAGGGTGTTGCGCACAACACTATGAATTACGGGGGTGTTTTATGAGAAGTAATGCTAGGGAGTTTCGCCCATTACCTGTTAATGGGTGGCCTGG